>CATIWR010214991.1:0-66073 GCA_949677035.1 Omphalea diandra
GGATCTTCATCTTGAATCTCATCTGCAGCCCTTAAAATTGCATCTATATCCCTATTATTTGCAAGTGAAGACGGAACATATCCAGCAATGCCACCCACAGGCCGCCCAAGTGCATCTGTCCCAAGCCTTTCCCTCCTTAACGCAGCCCGCACTAATCGCTCCCATAAATCCTCTGCTCGAGACATTTCTCAAGCTGAAACCCTAAACAATCAACAAATCTTAACCCTCAAATCCGAAACTCGAAATGTTAAAAGGAGCAAACAACTAATATTAGCAAGCTTGAATCCCATCGGAGCCAAATCGAAAAAGAAAAAAATGAATTTTTACAACTGCAAGTGAAAAATAAAAAAAGAAAAGAAAAACAAATGGTAAAATATATATATAATAAAATAGTGGACTGTCGGAGGAGAAAAGAGAAGAGGAGACGGGAAGAGAAAAGCAAGAGAGACAGAGACATAGTGGGAGAAAAAGCATACCCGTTCGTAGGATTGGTGGCGAGGCAAAACCCTAACTTCCCCAATCGTGTCGTTGAGAATGCGAGTTGAACCCTAGTGCTCGAGAACAGAAAGCGAGAAACCGGTCTTTTGCCGACTATTAGAAAATGGGCAAAGAAAAGAAGGGTGGAGGGTGCACAACTCGCTGAAAAAAGTGGGTCTTGCTTTTCATTTGACATTCGAAATGGCAACGAACGGAGAGGCAAAAGGAAAAACACCGGGCAAAAAGTAATACAACGGAGAATTATCGGATTTACCGGTTACAGCCGGTCATACACGGTTTTACTTTTATTTGCATGACGCGGAAAAGGAAACTCTTGGTAACGTCAATATCGGTGACTGGGTATGACGGTAAAATTCGAAAACGGCGACAGTGAGTTCGGTTGAAGATCAAAATTGGAATCATTAAAAAAAACTTTTTGTTTTTTGAGCCGTGTCTGTAGTTAGATGTAGAATTTGAAGAGAAATAAGTTCCCAGGACATCAAAAAATTTAGATTAAGTTCATTTTGACTCCTTAATTATTAAGGCAGGTGTAATTATGTGTACAATTAACTTTATGGTTTATTAATCCTAAACTTGAGAAAAAAAACTCATTTAAGTTCTTAATTTTGATTTGCGAGATGCGATTATCATATTCACAACCTAAGAACGTGAAGTGATTTTAAATTACAATAAATCTTCTCTCTAATTCATCTTTTTCCCTTTTTTGAGAAAATAGTAAAATTGGAATCATTAAAAATTAGAATAATGTTTATTTTGATTTTTTTATTATTAAAGATGTCCAATTAGGCTCAAAATTAATGTTATGATCTATTAATCTTAAAACTCAGAAAAAAAAACTCATTTAAATAGTAATTTTGACTTAGTGAAAGGCATGTATAATATTCAGTAGCTAAAAATGTAAAGCGATATTTAAATTAAAAAAACTCTTCTCGCTAATCCATTTTTTCTCTTTTCTTTAAGGAAAAAATCATAACCTAGCAGTCATCCATCATCTTTTTCATCATCCAAGTCTCTTTCCCTCTCTGAACTCCAAATTACTATTATCACTATCATCATTTGCTCTAGCAACTATAGGAAGTTTCAATCTTAAGGTTTCGTTATTGAAAATTGGTTCATTACAACGATTTTGTGATCATCAATTAGGGTAAGCTCAATTTATTTGGCTCTATAGTGGCTTCAAAGTTTTAGTTCTACCTAACTCTAAATTATCAACTCTTAAGACCTTATTCTTTTCGATGGCATCATTCTATTAAAATTCATTACCTCCTGCATTAGTTATCACTTAATTTGTTTTCTTTCTTTTTTCTTCTTTATTTCTCTTACGTAAGCTAATGAGTGATGTTGATTTGGTGTAGGATTGGTTGGAGTTACCAATTTAGTTTTTAGGTGTCCACCAAATTCCAATATTTGCCATAGGCATAACCATGAAATTAATTAAAAGAAGTTTATGGGATCTTGATACGAATTAAAGCAATTGATAGGTTCAAAATTGGAATTAAATGGGTAAAAGGGGAAAGGTGTTTTTGATGTGGGCTTTGCCTTTCGTAGTTAAATGGATGTAGATTTTAGTTGTTAGGCATGTTATGCTTTTTTGGTTCTTGGATTATTAGACTAGTTTTAGGTTTCAGTGAATTTGTGAGTTTTGACGATTGGATAGGTTTGTTTTTTGGTGATTAGTAAATGTTGGTGATCTAGCTATGAAGGTGATAACGTGTGTTTATTTGTGAAATGGCATTGCAGTAGCATTTTAATATTTAAATTATGTTTGTAATAAAGGATAAAGGAGATATTTGAATCAGGTAGAAGTTAAGCTCACAAATGAAATGGGTATAATAAATTTGGGTCAATCATTGCTAAAAAATTAGAACTAATTAATTAGTTAACTATGCTCAAATCATTATATATCCATATATTTTTGTATATATTTTCGATGTAAGAATGACTCTACACTCCCCCCTTGAATGGCAATTGGACTTTGAATTTGAATTTGACACAAATTTGGGTAACTTGTCCCAAACTCATATACAATGTTATTACCTTTGGCCAAAGATCTACTAAGAATCAAGCAATTGGATCTTTTCTTCCAACTAGACCTATAGATAACTTATATTTAATAGCCTAAGTTATAAAGAATTAAAAGATATTTAAGTCCAAGTCTAGAATTAACTAAGTCAATTTTAAATTTAGAATTAAATTAGTTTCCAAAGTTAATTAAGCCCTTACTTATAACCTCGCTAAGTTCTTTTAAGAATTAAAGAAGAGAATAATTTCTCATAACAAAATTATATTTATATTAATGAATAATGTGCCTCTGACACATTTTTTATGGCCTATTTATAGGCATTACAAACTAATTGGAACAAAAGACTAATTCATATTGTAGAACCTTTAAAAGAAACTAACTAGGAAAACTACCATGCACTATTTGGCAAAGAAGAGTATTTAAACTTCCTAAATATTAACTAATAATTCAATTCAACAAATAAAAGAAATCATATTCTGAAGAGAAAGTGTAATTTAACGAAAAAAAGAAGTGAAGGAATAAACTTGGGATCTTGCAAATCATAAAAGATATGTCACTTGACTTTGTTAATCATTTGACCATGTGTGTCGCCCTCTTGTGTCCTCTTTAGGATTATTGTTCTTGCAACTAAAGATACTTCAAATATTTTTAGAAGCATATGGAAACATTTTGGAACCTTCTTAAAACCTTCTATAATATTTTTAGTGCAATTTTCTCCATTTTAAATGTTAGACTTAAAGATTTTATTTTGAGGATTCACACATGCAATTACAGTTTAGAAATGACCATTTTGTCCTTATGAAGAGGATCTACCAAATGCTTTAAGTGTTTCAAAGCTTGTTTTATTAACTTATTCTTGCACGAACACATTTAAAGCTTATTTAAACTTCTTGAGATATGCCCTTGACATTAGTCCTTTGTATTGGATGGATTCTTCTTGCTTAGTGTTTTCTTAGTTTGTATCATTCCCTCATTTCTCAAAAAGATTCATCTTCAAATCATGAACTTCATTAAAATCAAAAGGAAACAAATCATAAACATTAAAAGTAATACTGACTTCATACTCACCAGGTAAGTCTATCTTATATGCATTATCATTGATTTTTTTTAAGACTTGTAATAGACCATCACCCTTAAGATTAAACTTAGATTTCTTTAGTTAGGAAACCTTTCCTTTCTAAAGTATATCCAAACTTAATCACCAAGTTTAAAGACAAGTTTTACATGTCTCCTATTAGCATGTTTAGCTACTTGGTCATTCCTCTTTTCAATATTCATTTGCACATTTCTTGCAAACTTTTAACAAATTTAACTTTCTTTTACCATTCAAATCCATTCGCATGTCCAAAGTAAATGAATCAAATTCAAAGGACTTAATAAAATAAAACCATACATAATTTCAAAGAACAATAACGACTAGATGAATGCACACTATGATTATATACAAACTTTATGTAGGGCAAACATTCTTTCCATGTTTTCAAATTCTTTTAACCAAAATATACAACAATTATCCTAGAGTTCTATTTACTACCTTGATTTGTCTATTAGTTTATGGGTGACATGTAGTATAAGACAATAATTTAGTCCTTAAATTTCCCTATAATTGTTTCCAAAAGAAACTCAAAAATTTCATATCCCTATCACTAATAATAGTTTTAGGCATATTATGCAATCTCAAAATTTCTTTGAAAAATAAATTTGCAATGTTAATGGCATTATTAGTTTTGCGACAAGCAATAAAGTATGTCATTTTAGAAAAGTAATCAACCACAACAAAGATTGAATCATTGCCACATTTAGATAAACGTGAACTGAATACAAAATCCATTGAAATGTCAAATCTAAGGCATGTTAGGAATAGGTAATGGCATGTAAAATCCATGAGGTTTTGATTTAGACTTGGTTTGTTTATATGCAACACTTTATCATAAATCTTTTGCTTATTCAATTGCATATTAGCTAATAAAAATGTTCATCCAAATATCTAAAGTTTTTACACACCAAAGTGTCCTATTAAACCCCTTCATAAGCAATTCACACAAAAAATAATTAGACACACACAATTTATTTTCCTTAAACAAAAATCTATTATGCCTAAAGTACTTTTCAAAAGCAACCTTTTTGCATACAACATAAAATTTGCTAAAGTCATGGTCTTGCTCATTTAAATCTTTGATATATTCAAACTCTAATAACTTAGCATCAAAAGTTGAAAGAAGCACATACCTCATTGATCAAGCATCAACAATAACATCTTTCTTACCTTTTTTATACCTTATGATATATGGAACAGACTCTATGAACTCACTTCATTTAGCATATCTTTTATTAAAATTTTGTTATTCTTTAAGGTACTTCAATATCTCATGCTCAGTGTGAATCATAAATTCTTTTAGCCATATGTAGTGTTGACATGTTTGTTGCTTTCACTAAAGCATACATCTCCATAGCTTGGTTTCAAAGAAGCTCCATTAAGCTTTTCACTAAAATATGTAATAGATTTTCCTTCTTATATAACCACGACTCTAATTCCCAAACCTAAAGCACTACAGTCAATTTCAAAAAGGTATTAGCAAAATTAAGTAGATCTAATAAAGGTGCACTAATTAATTTAGATTTAAACAAAGTAAAAACATTCTCATATACATCTCATCATTTGAAGCCCACACTTTTCTTTATCACCTCGGTCAATGGTGTAACTATAGTGCTAAAATCATGCACAAATTGCCTACAAAAGCTTTCCAATCCATGGAAGGATCGCACCTTTGTAACTATTTTTGGTGTAAGCCACTCCTAGATTGTCTTGATCTTTTCTTCATGCACTTTAATCCCAATAGCACTAACTACAACACCTAAGAAAATAACTTTGTTTGTACAAAAAGAACACTACTTAAGGTTAGTAAATAACTTTTTTTTTTCTCAAAACATTAAAAACTAACTTAACATGCTTTAAATGTTCATCTAAAGATTTAGAATATATAAGAATGTTATCAAAATATACAACCATAGACTTATGAAGATAAGCACACAAACATGGTTCATCAATCTCATGAAAGTGTAAGTGGATTAGTCAAACCAAAAGGCATAACTAGTTATTCATACAAATCATACTTTGTTTAAAAGCAGTTTCCCATTTATGCCCCTCTCTCATCCTAATTTGGTGATAGTCACTCTTTAAATCAATCTTTGGTAGCATTATGCAATTCATCAAGCCTAAGAATTGGATATTTATATTTAGTAGTTATATTATTGCTTTACAATCATGATTCATCCTTTTGCGAAACAAGTAAAATAAGAAAAACACAAGGACCCATACTTTTTCCTATCAAACCTTTCTTTATTAGCTCATCAATTTGCCTTTCAAGCTCTTTTATCTCTTCAAGATTACTCATATAGGCATGTCCATTTGGAATTTAAGAGCCCAGAATGACGTCAATTCGATGTTCTATCCCTTTTAATAGTGGTAATCCTTTAGGCATCTCTTCAAAGAACAAGTCTTCATAATCCTTTAAAAGAGAAACAAACATATTCGACAAAAAGAAAACTATTCAGACATTTATAGAAAAACATACCTTTTTGTAAATACCTTTAGGCTAGATAGGTTTTTCTCACTTTACTCTCTATTGCATAAATTTTTTTTCTATACTCTCTCTTTTGCATGCATACTTCTTTTATTTTTATGCATCCCCTCTAATCTCTTCTTTTTCTCTCTTTTCTCATACCTCTCTATGATTTTCTTGCAACTCTCTTTTTGTTGCGCATTAATGTTTTTCTCTCATATGTGCATGTTCTTTCTCTTATTATTTTTTTGATCTTCATAGACTTCTTTAGGAGATAAAGGAGAAAAAACAATATGTTTCCCATCCATATCAAACTCATATTTATTGGTAAGATCATCATGTTTAATACGTTTATCAAACTATTGTAGACGCTCTAATAAGATATGACTAGCTTGCATAGACACAAACATCACATAAAACATCATCAACATACTTGCCTAAAGAAAAGAAAATTCTAACTTACTTAGTAACTCTAACTTCACCACAATCATTAAGTGTTTGCAAGTTATAAGGTTTAAGATGTTTAAAAGTAGGCAAGTTTAATTTTTTTGATAAATAAGTACTAGCAACACTTATATAACTACCTTTATCAATTATCAAACAACATACATTACCTTGGATTTTACACATTATATGAAAGATATATTTCTTTTGCTTAGTGTTAGCCTTACAACTAAGAACTCTTTAATATCCACCGCTTTAAGGTCATCTTCATCATCACTAACATCAATAAGTGAGAACAACTTGGGATTAGTCTCTTCATCATTTTCACTTTCAAATTTGCCATTGATAATCACCATAGCTTTTTTTGTTGGGATAATCTCTGGCCATGTGTCCTCGCCCTTAACATTTGAAACACATAATATAACTTGTTTTAGGCCTGTGGATTCAGTTTTAATGGGCTTACCTCCCACTTTGCCTCCTTTATTGAATTCTACTTTGGGCTTTATGATGGACTTTTTAACTCCGTTCCATTTGTTGGGCCATGTTATTAAGGAATTAGGCTTGGAAGTCCGCCTTTTAAATTGTCTTTCCACCTTTAAGGCCATATGGTACATGTCCTTAAGAGCCACACAATGTTACAATTCCACCACATTACCAATCTCCTTATTAAGTCCATTAAGGAATTGGGTCATGATTTGTTCATTGTCCTCTTCTTTGTTGGCACGAATTCAAGTCATCCCCATCTCTTGGTAGTACTCTTTTATGCTTTTAAAACATTGCATAAGCCTTTGGAAATGGCTATGTAAATCTCTATAATAATGGTTAGGAAGAAACTTTTTTCTCATGATTTTCTTCATCTTTTATCATATAGAGATTGGATCTTTACCATCCATATCTTTTAGTAAGCTTTATTTAGTCCCACAAATAAGAGCAAAGTCAATGAACTCTATATTAACAAGTTGTACTTTCTTTTCCTCAGTGTAATTATGGCATTCAAATATAGATTCAAAATTTTGCAAAACAAATATAACACAAATTAAAAGAGAAAAAGAGTGAAATCACAATTTTTTTAAGTTTTGGATTTTGGATGATTCAAATGGCTTTAAAATGAAAATCAACAACAAAAACAATTAGAACAATAATGAAGAAAATGAATTAGAAAGAAGAACACTAAAGAAATTGAATTTGAAGAAAAAGAAATTAAATGGAGAAGAATAAGTAAAATGGATATGAATTGAAAGAAGAAATAAGAACTAACATAAAGAACAAGAAAAGTAAGGATACATATTTGATTTTGAAGCCTTTTCTCTAATATCAAATGATACGAAAACTTGTCCTAAACTTATATGTAATATTGTTACCTTTGCCCAGTGATTTATTAAGAATCAAATAATCGGATCTTTAACTCCTAACTAGATCTCTAGAAAATTTGTATTTAGCAACTTATGTTATAAAGAATTAAAGGATGTTTAAATCCAAATCTACAATTAACTAAGTCAATTTTAAGTTTAGAATTAAATTAACTTGCAAAGTTAATTAAGTTTTCACTTAATAACCTTACCAAGTTTTTTCAAGAACCTAAGAAGAGAACGATTTTTCTCAAGAAAAATCAGAAATATATTGACGAATAATGTGCCCCTTACATGTTTTTGATGCCTTATCTATAGACATTAAAATGTTTCACTAATTAGAAACAAAAGACTAGTTCCTACTGTAGAGACTTTAAAAGAAACTAACTTGGAAAACTCTCCTACACTATTTGGTCAAAAAGAGAATCCAAACTTTCTAAATGTTAACTAATCATTTAACTCAAGAAACAAAAAAAATCATTTTATAAAGAGGAAGTACAATTCAACCAAGAAAGAAAGTGAAGGAATATACTTGGGATCTTGCAAATCTTGAAAGAGATTTGACTAGACTTTGTTGACCATATGTATCGCCCCCCTTGTGTCCTCTATAAGATTATTATTCTTGTAACTAAAGATACTTTGAATATTCTTTGAAGCTTTTTAAAACATTTTAAAACCTTTTATAACTTTTTTAGTGCAATTTTCTTTATTTAAAGAGTTAGACTTGTATATTTCATTTTAAGAATCCATAAATATCTAGGTAGCACAAAAACAAAAAATGCAGAAATGGAAAACGTGAAAACAAAAGTGGGAATACGGTATTTTTTAAAAGTATAAGAAACAAAATATGGGAAAAACACGCAAATATAAAAAATAAAATGTCATATTTACAAAATAGTTTTTCTTACATAAAATAAAAATTGAAGTAACTAATTATGAGATCATACAAAAAATAATATTAAAAATAATTATTTAAATCAATATTATTATAAATAAATAAATGAGACGACAATAATTAATTAAATATTAAAAAAATAAATATTAATTGTCATTAAGTTTCATAACCAAAATTAATAGAAGGAAAGAAACGTATTTGCAAAGTGGAAATATGTTTTTTAATTTTTCAAAATTGTAAAAACTTGTCTGAAATGTTTCAAAAGAGCTTCGATGAGTTTATTAAAAAGAAACATTTTCCTCCAAAAGTTTTTATGCATCATATACACAAATAATTGAAGTGTAGAACTAACCATTTTGTCCTTATAAATAGGATCCACTAAATGCTTCAACAGTTTCAAAACTTACTTTCTTGACTTCATCTTGTACAAACACTCCAAATCTTTTTTAAACTTCTTGAGGCATGTTTTTGTAATTGGTTCTTTATATTGGATGGATTCTTCTTGCTTAATGCTTTCTTGGTTTGCATCAAAATTACTAGTTGACTACTTGAAATTAAAATTTTCTCTCTCCAATCTAACATGGGATTAATCCTTAAGTGGTAACAACATGAGATTAAATCTTAAGTGGCAATTACATGAGCTTTGGATTTTCATCAAAATTAAATTTAAATGGACACTGAGTCAGTGAAATTGAATCAAAGCCAAATTAACTTTATGCCATATTAGATGGATATCTAAGTGGCCACCAAAATTAAATTCAGATGGGTATCGAGTGATTGAAATTGGTCGAAGCTAAACCCGATTGATATCATGTTAGATGAATGTCCTTACGAACATTAGATTGAAATTGAACTTATTAAACTTGCTCTGATTCTATGTTAGAAAAAGGTAGAATGAGTTTGGGTCAATCATTACTAAATGGTTATAGCTAACCAATTAGGTAGTTAAGCCAAAATTATTATATACCTATATATTTGTTTGTATATATTTTTAATATGAAATCAACTCTAACACTCATTCTCAAGTGACAATTTGACTCTAACAACATTAATAAGGCTTTATAAGTCATTAATTTTATTTTTAAAGTGTTTGATGATGATTATTGATGGATGTTTGTTTGAGTAAAAAAAAGTTCATGAATGAAACATTTTTATTTTTGAGCAATTAAATTTGTGTTGTTTTTAGATTTGATTGCATGTGTTTCACACATTTTTTTTATAAAAAATGTTAAATGATTTAAAATAAAAAATTTTAAGAATTAACAGGCTATAAAATTAATTATGAGTTCAATTGAATCCAATATAATAGTTGAAAAGTCAAAATAAACTTTATTCCTTAAAAAATTAGTTAAAACAAGTCAAATCAAAAAATTTAATCAAAATTAATGAATAAGACTAAATCTAATGAAACTGAAACTATCTCATTTTGTGAAAAGAATTTTAAAATTATACTCTTTTACTTGAAATTTAAATATTAATTTTTTTCATCATCTTATAATAGTATACTTTTTAATTTTTTTTAACATATTTTGTATATTTTGTTTAAAAAATACATTATGAAATCATACTAGTGAAAATGGTAAAATCAATTGCACTTGAAATTGACTAGTTGATCAATTCAAGGTCCTATCTAATTTTGAAAATACTATTAATTAGACATCATGTAAACTGCCTAAATCAAATCAGACCAAATTAAATTAGCTATAAATCATGGTTTTAAAATATTTAAAATTTAAATATTGATTTGACTACAATTTTATTTTTAAAATAATCTAAATGAAATTGATATTTTATGTATATATCATGTATATGAAAATTTTATGAGATTCTATGGTGTATATGATAAATAAAAATAAATTTGCATTGTAAATTTTGATATTATTTAGAATAATTTTTAATAGTGTTGCTATGTCAAGGTTTTCCATAGTTGAATTATTCAAAGCCAATCTTAATTTAAGATATAAAGAATATAATTTTTAGATATTTTCTAAATTGAATTGTATATTCACAATTCCAATGACTTAATTACTCTTAATGGTTTGATTTAACCTAAAATTTTCAAACTGAAAATTGACCACTTGAATTCAAAATATCTTTAAATCAGAGCCAAGTGCACCTATAAATTGACTAATTAGTTGTGTTAAAAAATAATATCCAATTGTTTGTTTCCTTATATAATTAGTATTTTGATGTCCAAAGAAACAACATTAGCATTTTATTAACAAAAATCATTAATGGAATTATTTTCAATCAACTTAATGGTTTTTTAAACTCTTTTTCACAGGAATTCTAGAGCATTCAAATTTAGCATATTTTCATGGAAAAAGCTTGTTAATATTATAGCTTTATACGCCATTGGTTTTGTTGTTATTTTTTAAGGTTTTAAGCACTCGTGATTGCGATGTTAGAACTAAGTGTTAAGGTTATCTATAATAAAAAAAAGTCTAACTTATATGAATTGAAACAACCACTAAAAGCAATTTTCTATGATATGATAAACTTTTAAAAGGGATAAGTTCAATGATGATAACAAATAGAGTCTTACAAGCTTCTTATAAAAAAAATTAATGAAATAGGAAAGCAATAACCCTAAGCTTGCCAAATATCCTATGAATGGATAGTTCTTTAAAAAAATTTAAGTACAAGGAGCAATCGACAATATTGTTTAATGACATATCATGAAGTCAACTTCTCGATAACATAATGAGTTAAACTAATAAACTTTCCTGAATTTGCATTCAATAATGTTCAGAAAATCATAAGCACATCATATTTTTAGATAATGCAATTATAAGATAATATAATCCCCAAATCAATTAATTTCGAGACACAATGACTATTATTCTACAAGTATAAATGAGACACTCAAAGACCATAGGTATAATCTACACACTCATTCTTACTTTCTTAGTCTCAACTTTTAAGCTCTCATTTTACAAAAATTTCACTTACTAATTTAAGCAACAGAGTGATTTGTCCCTAACATTTTACCAAAGTAAAAACAAGATAAGTAAATAAATTTATTAAAACAATAGCATGCTCAATGAATGATTTATATATAATACTATGATTAAAAGGACCAAAGTCAATCCCAACAGCCTCTATGAGTTTATTCCTTGAAGTTATAATGGACCGAGCTTGAAATTTAATTGTAAACCATTGTTGTTGCCACCTATTCCATATATATTAAAAGATACAAAGTAGCTTTTTATCACTTCATCTCCAATCATATAAAACTATCCCTTAACAGTTGTATGCTTTCATGCAATCTTAACCATAGAACACATAATAACATCCTAAAGAAAATACTGTTCAAACTAGAGTAATATGATTCATGTCATAGTACTTATTCATACTAGAGTAGTACTTATTCAAACTAGGGTGATACTGCCAATAAAATACTTATTCATACTAGAGTAATACTATCAAAATTGATATAAGCATTAAAGTATTTGAGTCATATCACGATGGTTATGTAAAGCATGTATTTTTGAATTGTCTTACAAGACAATTTATTAACCTGTCGTATAGAACAATTTATTGAACTCTCTCACTTATTGTAAGTACTTCACTAAATGGGTGTTTAATGCTTAACCAATGTTCTAACAAAATTTTGACAGACTTCTGGTGTAAACAAAACCAACCAAACCTCGATATAAAGTTTATAATGATGTCTCTGCAATAAACAATTACCTTAAATAAATCTGCACTCATAACACTCAATAGCACATAAATTTTTACATGGAAATAGATTTCTAACACAATTATTCATCACAACTCATTACAATAAATTAAATTAAATTACCTAAAATTACATAAATTTAACATATTCCACAAATTCACATCATTTAATCTTAGTTTCTCTAAATTTGCAAAAATTAAAATAAAATATACGATGATTACCAAAATAACCTAACATTCCATAGTTAAAAATAGCATTAACATTTAATAATTAGAAATAACCAAACATTCAATAATTATAAAGTACATATCATTCAATAATAAAAATTATTTAATATTCAATAATTAAAAATTACCAAAATTAATTACTAAATCAATAATAAAAAAATTAATTTGCATACCAAAATTAATTTTTATCCTGATTGCATAGTAAAAATTAATTCCTAATTTGCATATCCAAATTAATTAACTACAAAAATTAGTTATAAAATTAACTTTCTATTTTCTAATTCCCGATTTTCTAATTAACATACTAAATTAATTACAAGTAATTCATAATTTCTTAATTTTCTAATTAATATATTAAAATTGGTCCTTAATTTTCTAATTAATTACAAAAGTTAATTATAAAATTAATATTTAATTCTTAATTTTTTAATTTTAATTTTCTAATTAAGATACAATATCAATTTATGTACTAAAATTAATTTCTAATTTCCTAATTAATTATAAAAATTAATTACAAAATTAATTTTCTAATTTCTAGTTTCTAATTAATATACTAAACATTAATTTCAAAATTAATCACAATTATTTCTAATTTATTAATTAATATATAAATTAATTAATACGCTAAAAATTAATTTATAATTTCTTAATTAATTATAAAAACTAATTATAAAATTAATTTTCTATTTGTAATTCCTAATTAATATACTAAAATTAATTTTATCTAATTTTCATGTCAAAAAATAATTATAAAAAATTAATTTTCACATCAAAATTTAAATACCATAAATTAATTACTATAATTAATTACAAATAATTAATTTTCATAGGTTGTAGAGAGAGAGAGGGAGAGCATTGAGAGAGGAGAGGAGGGCCAAATTGGCATATGAAAGGCGAAGGGGTGAGAACGGTGTAGGGAAGTAGTTGGCATCGAGGGGACGAGAGGGGCCAGGGGCAGTGAAAAAGAAGGAAAAAAAGAAGAAAAGAGAGAAGGGAAAAGGAAAAGAATATGATGGATTGATCAGCAGTAAAGGTTTACTTAATCTATATCGATGGAATAATTTGAAAGTAGTAGGGGTTAAGTGTCAATCACTAAATAGTGATGGACAAATCCTATCGATAGACTCTTTTTTGTCACTATTTAATGATGAAATATTTTGTCACTAAATAGTGATAATAGTTGCACTCATCTATCCTTCGTTAATTAGCAACAAATGGATCCATCGCTAATTAGAGACACCGTTGTAAGATTCCTGACACCAAAATGGCTTCAATTCTACAACAGATTTAGAGATGAAATTTAAATCCATTGTAAATTTCATTGTTCCATCATTAATTTCATGATTTTGCTGCTATTATGAAGGAAATTTGTTACTATTCATTTTTTTTTATAATGTTTACTATAAATTCATTTTTATTTGGTTTTCCATTTATTGTGATTAAAATAAAATTATTTTTTTCATTTAATGATTTGTATGTTAATGAAAGATCTATTAAAATCTTGGATTACTTCTTCAAATACTAATGTAAATCTTGTTTACCCTCCTTTAGAGGAAGTTAAATTTAGTTTTCAAAATAAAGATATTATTACTTCTCCTTTTAAGATGATTAATATTACTGATGATGATAAAAAATAATCCATTTTAATAAATGTTAAAAATGTTTAGAAAATAACCCACTTTGAAAGATATTAAAAATGTTTAGCTCCAAAAAAACTATTCTAGTAAGATCTTACATTTAATTTCTTCTCCACTTGATAGAATAGAATTATAAAATTTTTCTAAACCTTCTGCTTCTAATCCTATTCTAGTCGTTGATGCTTGTAATTCTCTTTTTCAACCTATCGATTTACCTAATCAATATAAAATTGACTCAAATAAAAAATATTTAAAGAAAATTCAAGAAAGATTAAATAATTTAAATATTTCTAACTCTTGTATAACTTTTTCTTGTCAAAGTATTTTCATTTTAATTGAAGAAGATGTTAATAACTTTGAAACTCAATTTTAAGAAGAATCTTCTTTATTTGTTAATAAAATTTATTTTGGTAAAAATTGTTCAAGATCTTGAAATTTTTATCATATACCTTTTCCTTTTGACACTTAGCATGAGGAAAGAAATGAAATACTTAAATGAATAAAAATAATAATCAGATTCTAATGATACAATCAACAATCAATTATTATTAAGATACATTACAAGTACAAACATTGACTTATGCAAGTGCAAATGCAATAGATTAGTTGATTTTGTCATGACCTTGCAAGACAAACACTACTCTTAGGAATTCATGTGAAACAAGTTACATTTGATTTGGCTGACAAGGATATAATATGTTATTCATTTGATCGATAACATGTGCCATAATAAGACATATTAGTCATTTTGCCAAGTCTTTTGTAAGTGTTTGACAAGTCGGTTACAACATCCTTTTAGTTATATATGTAAGTGTTCATTCATAATGGTATAACAAGTAATCATTAAGATCATATAATTCAAACTTGACTTGTATTTGCATATGTAATATCACAATTCAATCACATATACATACAGTATTATAGTTCAAAATCACACGTATACAGATTATAATCCAATTATGGCTTTTACTCACATTTGATACAACCAACCTTTATAGTAGGTTTGAACCTCTCTTTTGGGCTTTCTCAAAGTGTTGAGATCCTGAAATTTGATACATATATAATTATAAATATATCAAAATGAGTTTTCATACTTGATATGCAACTATGATCATGTTCTATGCAAGTGGGTTAAGTACTTATGTTTATGTTCTTGTATGGTAGTTTGACCTTGCTACACTGATTATAATCAATCTAGATATATTTATCTAAATGATTCATTCTTTTCTCTACATAAACTAGACACATCATGATACTAAATAGTAGAAATTCATATCAATATAAGGCCTATAGAAAATATGGTGAATTTTTGAATTTTGCCCTATTCCTATGTGACTATATTTTGATAAGGTCTTATAATCTTAGCCATATCTCAAATTGTACATATCAAATTGCAAAATTGATTTACCAATAAATATAAAACACATAAAAGAACATTTTCATGTTTTACAATTTAGTCTATAAAGTCATAGAAACAAATAAATAATCTCAAGATGAATAGGTTTCAATAGGTTAAAAATTAGTCATAATGAAGGAGCAATATCTCTTTACTCATAATATATTTGGCAAAATTGTTTTATAAGCATCTAGATGAGGCATAACTCTTTATGTTTCGTACTTTAGCTAATTCTCATTGTATGACCATCAAATTTTAGGTAAACAAAATCAATAGGTTGAACATATTTCATTAGGTTTAGTGTTAGTCATAATCAAAAGGTGGAATGGACACCAGTGTTGTTCATGAAACTAACTCAATTATGAATTATATCTCCTTATCAAGTGGTAAATCAAGTAAATTAGTTAAAAATATATCTAGAAACTCATTTACCACTAAAATATTCTTAACTAGTTTATTTGTGAACCATGTATCTATCACAACGCCAAATAAGCGTTACAACCATAGTTAATCATTCAAAATGCTTCAATAAGAGAAACTAGATATGCAGGTACAATTTATCTTTTCTCTTAGATCACAAAACAACTTCATTGGTAAAATAATTTATTATTGCATGATATTTGGTTGACCAGTCCATACCCAATATCGCATCAAATTCACAGAGTGGCAATGGTACTAAGTCAACATTCAACTCAATGTCATCAATGTGAATCACATAATCATGACATACTTTAGCCACAATCATCACATCTCTAAGAAGAGTACTCACACAGGTTAAAACTTAAAGGTTGATGCTTGCTACATAATTAGGATCTCATGTTCAATATGAATGTGTGGAGTCAGGATCAATTAATACATTAACTTTAAAATCATGGAGAAAAATTTTACCACTGATAACTTTTGGAGTAGTGATGGATCTTGTCTAGTCATGGCAAATACTTTGGCCTATGTTTAAGGCTTAGAACTCTGACTTTCTGACTTACTCATATCTTGACCAACTGTAATTGTTCTACATCTGTCTTTGCTCCTACCAAAATATAGTCTAGCTCCATTTGCTTTTGGAACTTTAATTGTGGATTTTGATGTAGTTATGCCTCTGCCTCCCTTTGATACCATATACCTTTAGTACAATCTCTAAGCATTTGGTAAAAAGGTCCATAAAAGTGGCACCCACCAGTCAATTTCTAACATTCACCCATATGTTGCCTCCTACAATGTACACATGAGGGTCATTATTGTATAACTTGGCCTTAACCTCTGCTTATGAGGAAAGAAATAATTTAGCCTAATTATGATAGTGAATCAATCTATGGATGGAATATTAATGGTTTAAGTGAGTATTTGATTTTAAATATTTCATAAGAAATAACTATAGTTGCTTCTGCTTATAAAATTAAAGAAAACTTTGAAACTAATATATATATATATATTCAAAATATAAAGAAAGTGCAATATGAAAATATACATAATTTCTGATGTGCAAGATCCCATTTAAGGGCAAACACATAGCATACTTAATTAATAATGCAAATAAAGATTGAAGAAAACTTATTTATTTAATAAAGGAGTAGAAAGATTACAGGGAAGAAAGAGTAGAAAGATGAGGAGAAAGAGAATTGTTTTTAGATAGATTTTTGTTTCTTATCTGAATTTTGCCTCATTCATACAAACTATCAAATATTTATCAGAAAGGACATGAACTTCAAACATTTTTAGGTCTAGACTTTAATAGATTACAAATCCAAAATTAATTGAAAAGATAAATGGACAGTTGTACAATTATAAAATACTTTAACAATTTGGCCAACAGGATAATGAAAATCTTGATGAACTAGCAAATTAGATGGACTGAATACTAAGACAGACTTCTTCATTGCTTTAAGTTAAAACTTGTTGTGATTCAACCTTGTCATTAACATCACCATCATCTTCTAACACGTCAAATAATGCTTTTAAAAGTATCTTTTTTATATTCACTCTTATTGTTGCAGAAGATAAGGTAGATTGTAATTTACTTTTAGTGGATAAAAATTTTATTTGTTCAATACTGGCATGAGTGGCAATAGTGTTCTGAGAACTAAACCATTTTGTAACAAAATTTGTATTGGCTTGTTATAACTTATAATTATTCAATCATTTGTAATTATACCACCATTTTATATTAAAATGTCTCCATAAAGTGTGAATCTTGTGGTCAAGATGCTACTCAAGAGGACAGTCATCAGTTATCTTAAAATTCCAAGTCATGATCCAGGGGATACAAAAAATAATTAAAAAAAATAATAACGAATCTTAAGTATATTTATTAATCTTTACCTTAAAGTAACCATATCCTTCTTTAACCATTGGAGGGACAAACTTATAATTCCAACCAAAATAAAACCACTAATCTTGGAACCAAGTAGGAAAGTAACATTGGTATGAATGATTGAAGGGTCTTAACAAAAAAACATTATACCAAGCTTACTAGTAATCAAGATAGCTGTAACTCTGAGGGAGGTTTTGGTAAAGTTTTTTTTCAGTATAAATGCCTTGTTTCTAATCATTGGGAGAGAGTACCTTAAGGATTTTGCATTTTGAATAAGAAATCCTTTGAGGATCATTATCATCTATAACATGTTCAATTTGGACTGATTTAGAATCAATCAAAATGAACTCATAAAAACTTCTATTCATTGTTGGGTTGGGAAGGAAAAAATTAGGGAAAATTGCTCTAAATTGTACCAGGAAAAGAGTTTCCTAAACGTTCAGGTTCAACATAACAAAGTTTTAACTTGTACATTTTTTGAAAATAGGCATGGAATTTTTTGGTTAGTACTTGTGAAAAGAGTTTTAGGGAATTAAGTCTCTTAGAATGGCTAGAAAAAAAGGGGTATTAACGAAAGGGTTAAGGTCAGAGGATGGCCTAGTTGGAGCAGGTGTAGAAGCACAAACAGGTAACAAATCAAAAGTGGATAATATTCTATTTGGAGCAGCCATAACATAATCTTCAGACAAAGGAGCAAATCTATTTGAATTCAGTTTTTCCCTACTAAAATTCTCTATCAGGTAGGGAATTTTAAATACCTTTAACATATTTTATATTAAAATCAAAATTGGTTAAAATAGTTTATCATTTGGCGAAAGCTTGTTTTGAAATGAAATTTTTAATATCCTTTTCTAAAGCATGTTTGGCTGCAGAACAATTAATTCTTAAAAGAAAACTTTTATTAACTAAATCATCTTCAAATTTAGTAACACACAAAACTATAAATGAAATTTCTTTCTTAATAGTAGAATATTTGCTTTGTATATCATTCCATGAGCCAAAATGGTATCTTGCTAAGGACTCATTGGTTTGATTGGGTAATTTCTGTTTAAGGATACCTCTAAAACCAACATCTAAGGCATCTGTTTCAACAATAAGGAAGGCATTTGATGAGGAATAAATAAACAATGAAGCTTTTTAACATTTTGTTTGTTAGTTTTAACAATATTGGTATGCTCTGAAGTCCAAACGGGAGCATTTTTCTTAATACGTCGAAATAACGACTTATAGAGTAAGTGAATGTTCTTATAAGTTTTAGCAATATAATTAAGACATCCCAATAGCCTTTATAATTGATTTTTATACTTAATCTCATCGAAAAATTTATTTGCAAAATCAATAGCTTTATATATAGGCTTTATAGTACCTTGAAAAATAATGTCGGAGAAATCTTACTTTGTTTGAAAAAAAACTTCATTTTTGGTGTAGATACTACTAAACTATTAGTTTGGACAACATCAAAAATTTTCTTAGATGAGAAAAATATTGATCTAGATTTTTTGAAAAAATTAAAACATTATCAATATAGGTAATTGAAAAATCTTCACACCCTGCCAAAATATCATTCGTAATTCTTTGAAATTCGGAAGGGACATTTTTTAAACTAAAAGGCATAACATTCCATTCAAAATGACCAAAAGGTATATTAAAACTAGTCTTATGTTTATCAGACTCCTGAATTTGGACTTGTAAAAATCTAGACATCATGTCAAACTTAGAAAAGATATTAGTTAGCATCATATAGCCTTTTTAACAAATCTCTTTTTATTAGGAATTGGATACCTAATCCATTCCAAAACTTTGTTAAGAGGTTTATAATTAATAACTAATCTAGGAACTCCTTATTCCTTTTCAACATTATTATTAATATAAAAAGTAAAACAACTCTAAGGAGATACACAAATATTATTTTGTAAAAGTTTTTCAGTTTCTTTTATTTTTCTTGAACATGGGGATTTTATAAATTATCTTCTATTCTTAAAATCTTTATTTCTTTAGTTAAAAAATTAATCGATTTTTTCTTTTGATCAATAAAATTAACATCAGGATAAATAAACATTTTTGTAAAAGATTTATAAATTTATTTCTTTTATTTCCTTTCCAAAAATAGTTTTAGTAATATCCTTTTCATTGACTCTAAAAGGATAAATTTAAGTAGTAAAAGAATTTCCTAAAATAAGACTATGAGTTAAATTTTTAGCCAAAATAAACAGAGTACGAAAACAAATTTCATCGCAATAACTTTTTGCATTAGATAATTTATAATTAACATTACATTTTTCACCATTTGTTATATAAAGTCTTTCGGTAGATTTTTCATGATAAATGGTGGAGATCAATCTTTCTTGAATACAATTCATATCAGCCCCCAGAATCAATCATAACAGTAGTAGTTAAATAAAAATCATTGTTAACAACTAAATTAACAATAAATATCCATTTTTGATAATTTATTTTTGAAATATTATTTTAAAATTTTCTATTGGAATATTCTTTCAGTTCCTGAAATGGGTAAAGAAGGCATTTCAAAAGTATTTGAACAACTAGCTTGAGCATTAGAAACTTCGCAATCACAATCCCTTTCAAGTTCAATAGAAACTTCTTCACTTGAAAATTGTATTGCTAAAATTTCATTAAAATCATCACTTTTAGATTCAGAAATATTGGATAATAATAAATTAATAATTTATTCTTTTAATTTATTAGAAACATCAAGATAATTAATTTTATGATTCTTGAAATGACCAACTCTTCCACACTTAAAACATATAGGTGCCACAAATTGCTTTTTTGAAAATTGTTTTTTCTTTGACTCCTTATTTTTTGAAGAAGAAAATTTTGAGAAAGAGGGTTTTGATGACTTATAATATTGATCATTGGAAAAAGACTTTTTAGATTTCTTAAAATTTGTCTTTTTTGAAAAACTCTTCTTATTATTTGAAGACGGAGAAGTTAATTTTTCATAACCATATTGAGAACAAAAATTACCTAACTCTTTTCTGTTATCATGCATCTCATATTTAAATCTAGCATTCAATTTTAAATATGTACAAATAGCAAGACCTTCATTATCAATATGGTTGATAATATCTCCATAAGAAAGATTACTATAGTTGATAATTCCATTCCCACCCCTTTATTCGCGAGCGTACCTTATCCACTAATAATCTAGGTATTCTAGAAATAAACATATCTTTCTAAAAAACATGATGACAATCAGTTCTCGTAAACAATTTTGTAAGGAAAATATATTTATATCATCTAAAATTAGATAATTTAGGACAAGTAAGGTTGGTCAAAATCTTAGAAGACCTAACTTGAAAATGCCCTGGGTCTCCAATAAAACAATTTTGTAATTGTAAAAATCAAAGTTGTAATAGCATCAGGTTCCCATATGTTTTTAATTTGTAATTTGACATGTTCCCGTATGTTAACAATAATCAATAACCAAAATAATTCAATATACTAAATATGCTAATGGTCTAAGTTTCCAACTATATTGATTGTATAAAAAATAACATTAAATCCCTATACTAAGCTTCATAATTTTTTTTATTTTTGCCTGGGGTGAGCATTTGACACAATTGAACATTAAGAAGAAAAAGGTTGACTTTTAAAAGCATTGTTAGTTGCCACAAAATCCCTTGCAACTTCAACAACCGTAGTAGAATTGTGAATGAATCTTCTATTTTGAACATATGATGTAGCATTCGCCTTTCTCCTCTTCCGCCCAGTTACATTTTGTCTTACTTGAATAGTGTTTCCCCTTTTCTTCCTAGGCCTCCCCTGCTTACCCTAAAAAATGTGTAATAAAACATTTTTTTTAATTTGGCATATTTAATCACATAATAAGCATATCATTATAATGGTAAAAAAAAATTTACTGAAACTTTTTGGGGTTAATTAAATTTAGGATTATCCTTTTCCTTACAAGTCCTCTTGTTATGTCCAACTTGAAGACATGTTTGACTTGTCATCTTCGTACCTGTTCTAGGTAATTTTTGAGGATTTTGAACTTCTTCATCTTCAGTTCTCCGCCTTAACTTTCTAGGTTGGCCTAGTTGCACCCTAAAAGAAGGTGGTACCACCAGTGGACCCATTACTTTAGGCCATATGTTTGAGCCATTAATTGGTGGAAATCTAAATCTTTCATGATTGGAAAGATAATTGCTAACATACTAAAATTCATTAATAAAGTCTATTGGATCCCTCTTCACGTAATGTGTAGTTACACATGCATGCACATAAAGGATGCCAATTAAAGTCCACCATCTATAAGAGCAACTTTATCCTACTAGATCCATTACAAATTACTGATTAAACATATTCGCTTGAAATTTTTCCCTCATAGCCGATTTCACAAAATAATATCTAGTGTTATATCGAATCAACTCTATTCTTTTTCTTATTTTAGGGCAAATTTTGTCCTTCACTTTAGACAACAATCTCACTTGTTTCTCCATCCTTATCATTAAGTTTTCCTTCATTGCATCAAACATATCAATTAATGACTTCTTTCTTGCAATTATTATGTACCCATGAAAGGTCTCGCAAATGCTATTATTATTATTATATCAGTTTTGATGAAAGTATGAATTTATGCCATACAAAATTGTTGAGGACCCTTGTGCATTAAGTCTTTATACGCATCCATAGAAGCAACGTTAATTGCATCAAGCTTTGGCTTGGAGTGAGCTTAATTGGGACATTTGGCTACTTTCTAAAATAACTTCTTGAACTGCTTTGTTTTAAACTTTTTTTTTTCAGTTAGCCTAAATGTAATGAGTCCCTATTGATGTTAATATCAAATATAAGCATAAAGTAATCTAAAAATATTAAATCTATTAAATAAAAAATAACTTCAAACCTTTTATTAGTTACTTATGAAGCTTTATCCTATACCATCATGTATGCCTAACTTTTAAAATAAATATAGCGAACAAATATTCCCATGATAGTTAATTTTCTCCTTCAACTATAGCCCATGCAATAGGCCAAATTTGATTATTGCAGTCTTTAGCCATAGTTCCTAATAATGCCTTTTATATAACCATTTTCAAAAATGTCCCATCAAACCCGATAATCCTTTTACAACTATGAAATAATCTCAATCTTAAATTAGTATACACTATGTACATTCTCTTGAATACATATGTGCCCTCTTTCTCATTGAATTTTGTTTACAGCTCAAACCTCTCTTGTGGGTCAATCCTCTTTTGCTCTAAAACATAGGACTTTAATTTAACATAATATTATTTAAGAGACCCCTTAATTTCATCATGCACTATAACTCTTACTTTATAAAGCTTTTTTGCATTACTTATGACATTATATTTGTTCAATATATTAGCTTCCATTTCCATTATAGACCATAATGGATTGAGCTTGAATTTCCACATTTATTCTTAAGTAAGAAATTCAGCCATGACTTGCCTATTTTTTTGAACCTTATAACAACTATAATCATCAATTAAAGTCTTCACTATAAAATGGATTCATAGAACATCATGCTTCCATATAATTTTACATTGTAACCATACAAAACTGTATGCTTTCTCATAACCATTTTGCATTGGCTTGCATCAAGGAATCTCATACATACTTTAAACTTTAATGTAGCATGATCACAATGAGGGTTATAAACAATCTTAGATTTCTTTTTCTTCCTTCTAACTGTAAAAGTCATCTTCATCACTACTTGATGAAGTAATAACTCTTTTATCCATATCATTATACTCCAAAACAAAAGTTACCCTTACCATCTTCAGCATGAACAATATTATCATTCCTACTTCCCTAATGTTGATCATCATGCTCATTTCCATCTTCATTAATATTGTCATCCTCATACTGAGATTGCCTTACATTGTTCACGACGTGCAAATTCCTTATCATTATTGCTCAAATGTCAATATCGTAATCACTTTTATGAAATGATTCTTCATCACTAGGATTATAGTTAGAATCCATACTCTCAATATTTAACCTGAACTAATGTAATAAAGGATTCAAGCCATCTTCAATCTCATCATTATTACCTCTTTCATAAACAAATGTTATAGTGAATGGCTCCATTAACTACATATATTTTCTAGTCACTCGTAAAACACATAGTTACAATTATCATTCAATCAATAACTATAAATAATATTATTTCATGTATCGACAAAATCTTCATTTTTAAGTGCCCTTGAACTTGTCTGTTGATTCCCAACATAATTACTTAACATAATAAAATATACATCAGGCAGTAACTGAATTAATGTAATACAACTAATATACCTTTCCCCTTTCGTATTTTCATTTGCATTTGACCTTTTAGATTTTTTTGAATAGTTAAATCTCTCAATTTTTACACTTACTTGGCATCACCTTCTCAAGATAACGCCTAAGCTTAAACATTCAATTTTATCAAGACTACAAGTTGTTTTCTATTTTATCTTTTTTTTTTTTGTTAAGGATTTAAAACATATCCTATATGATTTAGTGTACACTAGTTTATTTTTTATGCTTCCATACAAGATAGAAAGATGATAATTCAAGCTAGATTTTATATTTGTTTTGGAAGTTCAGATGAATAATTAAGGTTTATAAAGGGGTCAAATTGAGAAACAAAATTTCATAAGAAAGAGAAGACCTTTAGGCAATTTGCAACTTAAGTCAAGGACTATGAATAGTAAAATAAAAGATTGTAGGCTTCAAAAAAGTCACACCTAAATCTTCTCAAACATCACATAGAAGGTTCTCATTCCTATAACCCTTAGTTGAATTGCAAGTTGCAATAATAAGGAATGATTGCCACAATTTAATTAGTCAGAACTAAATTATAAGCATTGCAAGCACGAAAATTCATAAGCTCAAATTACTCCTAAGTATAAAAAATCCATTGGACTCTTAGAATGAGTCTTAATCCTTAGTATTCTAAATCAATATATCTAAAGGTGTTAACATTTTCATTAACCAATAAAATCATAAAGACATATAAGTAGCCTATTCCAACAAAGATTCCCCTTAAAACTTCAAGGTATAAATAATGGGAGCAACAACTAATTTTATGGCTTTACAAAAAGTAAAAAGTCTACAATAATGTCCCAGGTAAGCTTGAGAGAAAATCCGTATCATAATTCTAACTTTTTGAAGTTTCCAATTTTATTAGTCTTGTGCTCCTTGTTATCTACATCAGGTGTATATAACTCTAGATGTTGGTTGCATTAGCTTATGTAGTAAGTTTGTCGACATTTAAAAATATTTGTTCTCTCCCTCTATGATCTATAAAATAAGCTATGTAAAAAATTTCAATTTTGTAAAAGTTAAACTAGAGGTAGAAATGCAAATGGAAGACATACCTCTATTGTTTAACTTATCAAAGCATTATACCTCTATTGTTTGAGTTATCCAAGCATTGTGCTTTATTAATGAATACATCAGTTTGCTTGAAAGTTCATCAAAAATATTTCTTTTCTGCATTATATGCAAGTGAATGCAAAAGTTAGCAAACTTATTATGTGATTTTAGAAAAATAAAAAGCATAAATGTTATCTATAAGCTTCCTGATAATACTAGTCTTTAACTCAAATACGAGGATTCAAATGAAATAGTCGCATAATCAACTGTTACTTTGTTGTCAAACTACTAGCAAGTTAATAGAGTTTTGAATACATAAACAACTCATCGTCTCTTATCCCCTTTAAAATGGCAAGCCCCTTTAGGGAATCGTGCTAAGCTAAATGTGGACGTATCCTTTTTTGGTGTTACAGGTGTTGGTTTTAGTGCAATCTTTAGAAATATTAAAGGGGAAGTGCTCTTTTCAGCCTCTCTTTGGAGAAAGCAGGAGTGCAGTCTCGAAATAACTGAAGCTTTAGTTATTTTAAGCTAGCTTTAAACTTATAGCTCTCTAACTTGGAAGTGGAGAGTGATTATCTTATCATTGTTAATGCTCTCAACCAACTTGTTTTGTCCCATTCTTATCTCGGTCTCATTACCCATGATGTTTCAAATTTGGTCTCTTCTTTCAATTTTATTTCTTTTAAGTTGATTCCTAGACTTTGCAATATAGTTGCTCATAAGCTTTCTAGGTTTGCCTTCCACTCAAACAAGGGTTAGGTTGTGTTGATGGAAGAGTTGCCTCTTCACATCTGAGATATTGTGCTTTATGATGCTTCTTTTATCTAATTTCATTTTTCTCTCAAAAAATTTTGAAGACATACACAATTTAGCCATCAAATCTTGCCTTTCCCATCCAAATATCTTTATTAGTTACAAATTCTAATTTTATTTATTTCAAAGACTCTTTTGAGATGTTGCATTGCTACTTCAATTGGTTTAGGAAGAAGTTCTCAATAACTATGAAAATGCTCCTCTTACTCCAACAACATTAATGATGGTAATTCTAAAGGAAAAAAATTACACATTCTTTAAAACTATATCAAATGAATAATCAATTAATCCTTACAAGGTAGGAATACTCAATAGCTAATAAGCATTAGCAACATCTAAATATACAACTAGCTAATTAGGTTTGTTAACTAAATCTTTTGAAATATTCTTTTAATTTGGTTATTAACAGAACTCTTAATGCAAATGCATAACAAACTCAAAGCATATTGAATAATAGTTTTATTGAAACAATGATTGCAAAGGCAATAATCCAAATTCTTTCTCTATTCTCTACTAAATGTCTTCCCTCAATATTTTCTTCTTTGCCTTAGCTTTACTCTTTATTTAATATTTATGGATTAAAAAAAAAAGAAGCACTCTTGGTCATTTCAATGAACAAGTGCACCTACTTTCTCTAACTTCTGCAGCTTATTTCATAGTAAAACATACTCAAATTCTCCATTGCTAGAAGAAGCTTCCTCCTTATCCTTTTTGTGGAATATGGTTTACTAGACCATCATTTGAAGAAAAAGGCTTTTTAGAGCCTTGGATAACATTCATAAATCTCTTAAAAACACTAAATTGATCATATTAGATTAGCAAATATCACATGCATAACCAATACTCCATAATAGTAAAACCGTATGCATAAACCAATACTATTTAATAACAAAAGTAATACTATGCATAAACCACAACCATGGATAAACCAATACTATGTAACAACACACAAAAATTTCTTGTAATATAGCCAATTTATACAGTTGAAATCTTTTTACTTATACTAACTTTTAATAATCTAATGATTATTGCTTAAAAACACCCATTGTAATACCATGCATAAATAAAGAGAAAATACCATAAATATTGAAAACTTTTAGATTGCCATTATTTAGGTTCATTGTTGCATATTCATCTTATAAACTCACTTAAATCTTAAAATCGACTTTGTAACTTCTATAAGTAATGGTATGGATAGCACATACTTTTCTTACCGTCGAAGACTTCTTGGAGAAGATAGCCAGTTCATGTTTCAGCACTAAGATAACCAAGTTTATGTTTTAGCCAAGTACAAAGACGCAATGTTTCTTTTCTTTAAACATACTAATTCATTAACCTAAAACATAGTCGTTCTGATGACTTGACCATTTTATTCACATCATCAAATCCTCTTTGCTTTGGATACCATTACTAAGACTTTTGATTCGTATTTATCATGTCATGTCCTAAGGCTATATTTGTTGAAAATATTAAAATTCATGTAGTTATAAACTAAAAAAAAAGTAAAAGATTTATTTATGAAACTCCTGATAGTTCAGGATTTAATATGTAATTTTTTCAATTTAATTTGAATAAATCTATCAAAGTTTTTAATTATACTAAAAGAAGTCAAGGATTGACTTTATCTTCCATTATACCCAAAAAGAATTATATGATTATATTTTATTTTGCCACTATGTTATTAGTAAAAAAAAAAAAATTCCTTTAAATTTTATTTAGGTACAACTTTAATGTCTCTTTGAACTATTTATAATTAAAAACATTTATGTATGTTAGATTTCAATTTTCTCTGTTTTTTACCTATATAAAACATCCTTTTATTGACATTTTGCCATAAAATTATATCCATTATTCAAAATTTTTCCTTTTTTTTTCTTCACTTTTCCCTAAATAGGAGTACATGATCCTAAATATGAATTTTTTCATTTATGATTCTAAATATACACAATTCTTTTTTACTTATATTAGTAATTTAACAAAATAAAAATTCAAACAAATTAATTCAATATTAGTAAACGTAATATCCCTTAATGTAAGATATCTTTCTTTTCTTTTTAACATAATATCCCATAAAGTAAGATTTCTTTTTCTCTTTTTATATTATTTGCCCACTAATTAATAATATTAGATCAAGTAAACAATATCTAACAATGATTTTTATTAAAATCATCCATCTCATTGTCTCTCTTTACTTTTGATACTAGCCAAATTGTGAGTTAGGATACTATGGAGATTCCATAATGTTAAATATGTTTTCTTCTAATTTTCTTAATTTAATAATTTGATTTATGCTTATTGCATACATTGAAATAATTTTATTTACATATTTATTAACAAAAATTTATCTTCCGAGGTCACAATCAATAAATTAATTTTAGAAGTGATTTGATATGAATTTATTAAGATTTAGAGAATATTTAAAAGCTTTTATACGGAATTCTATAATACAATGTTCCAGACAATTTTAGATAAATTTTGAATTTAAGCTCTTATATATCAATTGTTTGAAATCGAATAAATAATAGCATTTAGATTCATATAAATGTTATATGATTATTGCATATCCGCTTGAGAGGATAAAAATTAACTATTTTTTTTCCCTTAAGTAGGTTTGACTATAAATGTATGGCTCATCACCAAGCCATACAAACAAATTTAATGTTCTTTTAAACATTTAATAAAAGATAAAGACGAAAAATAAGTCTATAATGAGATGTTAATTTTAAATGAATTATCATGTATCAAAATGAGAACAAATATTATTTCTTATAGCTTTTAAACACTCTAAATTCAATTTTTTTTTTAATATTGAGTGGAGAAATTTTATATTAGTGATGTTGGAGCTAACCCCCAATGTTAGACACTCCAAATCCATTATCGTTTCCTCAACAGGGATGGAGCTAGAATTAAACATAAAGGGGCCAATATTCAAAATTTGGATGATTAAATATTTATTATATACAATAATGAAATTTAAATTTAAATATATTATATTTGGATCAAATAATATACCAATATTCATTATTTAATATCTCAAAATGCATCATTATATCCTTAATTTATTAAAATTTAGAACGTCTCTCTTGTATGTTACAAAAATCATCTATAAGTGAATCTATATTAAATTTTTTAGCAATTTTCTTTTTGATATACACTAGCAAATAATCGGTAAGAAATTTATCTTTCATCTTATTACGAAGTGTAGTTTTTACCATGTTCATAGCAAAAAAAAAAAAAGATCGCTTTGTGGTACTTGATTTGTATAATAACCATTTAAAAGTAACATATCTGAAGTTGAAATATCAATACGATTGAGTCAAGTTTGAACTTAAAGTCTCCAATTTTGTCCAATAACCAATTAAAAATAAATGACAAAGATATTTAACAATATAAAACAAAAATAAATAGTTACTTCAATAAGTTCACCTAAGAAAAAGAAAAGTAAAAAAAATACTATTGATAGCACTAAATTAATACAGTAAAATAGTTAATATTTAATTAACTAAAAAAAGAAAAAAAATTTACCTAACTTCTTCTGTTGACTTGTCTATTAAGTTATAGAATAAATAACCTTAAGATAATGTTTAATATGATGTAATAAAATATTATCAAATATAAAATTAATGAACTATTAAACTAAATATTTTTTTATTATATTACATTATATCTTACTAAACAATACCTAATAGTGCATTGTTCTCATTTTTTTTCCCCAAAAGAAGTGAGAAGTGAGACTTATTTTTCTTTTATTATTGAGGTATGAAATGGATGAAAGACTTCTTTCTTTTGTGGAAAACAATACCAAATCATGGCCCACAATTTGTTATTCTAATAAGCCCACAAGAAGCATAAAACTTCGAAATTTAGGTGAGGCTCATATGTAAGTAAGGTTAAAACTTTAATTTAAAAAAAAAAGAAAAATAAAGGGAGGGGAGGGGGGAGGCCCCTGTCCCCCCATATTTGGCTCTGCCCTGTGAATTCTACTAGTTTTTAACAAATGCTAGCACATAAATTCACAAATTTGATATTCCCTTACGAATGTCCCAAAGAAACATCCAAGCCCACTGATATTAATTTCTTAGTTTTGAAGTCCAACTCCAAATGAATAATGTGAAACCTTTTCCTTGGCAGGTAATAGGCTCTAACTTTTGAGCCTTTTTATAAGAAAGTTGAAAGGAAAATTGACCCTAATTAAAAAAAAAAAAAAAGAAATATCAAAGCAACTTTCTAGCTAGTGACATGAAGATGCGTGGAAGATATAAAAAAGCCATGTATGACTCTTTAACTAAGTAATTAGTACGTTTCAGGTAGTTTCGAGGAATTCCACAAACAATCCAACTATAAGAAGCCAATCTATAGCCCTTGGTGTTTCCAGTCCACCCTCCACTACCACCACCACCACCACCACCAACACCACCACCACCACCACAGCCACAAAGAATTATGTCATCAAACCATAATAGGGAAAACCCAATATCCCTAGCTAGTGCAATCTTTGCACGCTCCATCTCCAACTTCTTCTTCACTTTTAATAGCTTAACCACAATCTACCAAGCATATATCAACAATGACATGCCCATGGTGGCCTTTATAATATTTTTCTACGTGGGTTATTTTGTATTGGACTACTGCATAGTAACTTACAATAATTTGCCTTCCAATCACCAGGAATCATCACGCAAGAAAGAATTCTTGAAAGTGATCATATGGGGCTTATCATCAGCTATGTTTTTCGGGTTTTCATACCAATTTTCAACATTTATGAGCATGATTGCAGTTGTGCCTGTGTATGTTATTGCTATATTGAGCAGCTTATTTGTTTTCTATGTCTACTTCTTACATAATGATCAAAATGGCTGTACTCGTTCTACTGCTAGTAGCGTTGAGATACTGCAGTTTTCGTGTCCTAGCAATGGAGGACTTGCTTACAAGAATTCCAAATTTCGGTGCACTTCAGAAATTGTCTAGTCGATTGGTGCCAGGGAAGTGTGTCTCTCCACTACGTGTCTATACCTAATTAAAATACACTTGTATCAAGTGAAGATATGTAATCTTTTTATGCTTAGAAAAAGAAAAGGAGTAACGGAAATTTTATTAGTAGTTATAAAAAAATTATTTTCTGTGTCACTATATTATTGAATGAGCGTATAATAATTTATTATTGTATTGAATTATTTATCCTGTTTTTTTTTTTTTTTTTGGCTCTAAGGCTTTGGTTGGAGTAAATAATGCAATAAAAAAAATTTTCTATTAATAAAATTCTCTTACTTTTGTGATATATATATATTTTTATTTAGGATAAATTTAAAATTGATATGATTTAAATTTTATAATTATAATAAAATGAAATAATTTTATTTTCTGAAATGCTGTTATTTATTTAAAATAAGAACAATGTCAATTTAAATTATAAGATTATTAAAGTAATTTTATTTTAAATTTTAATGGGTGTCAATTTTTTTAAAAAATCTAATGGCTTTTGATATAATTTAATTTTTCATTAAATTATTTTTAAATGAAAGAATTTAAATGCTTTTAAATATAAAGTTTTAAATAAGAAAAAAAATAAAATTCAATTCTGTTGATTCTTTTTCTTCTTTTTTTTTTTTTTTTGAAATATGAGTTTCTTAATATGTTGTAAAAGTTGTTAGTTAGATTATTGATTAGTTGGATATATATAAATTAAACAAAGTGTGGCTTCCACATTGTAATCCTTGAATTTAATTTTTTTAGTTGTATTTGTCTAAAAATTATAAAAGTTTTGAAATGCATAAATAAGTCTTAATGCCTTAATCTATTGAAAACTTAAGGCTATATAGAAATAGGGGTGATATCTCAACTCTAACTATTTCCTTCTCTAATATCTAAAAATTAAAATCAAATTCTATTTCACAGATTTTACTATGACAACAGTAACATAGCACACAAAATATTATTTACTTATTATAGAAAGAAAAAATGCATTAAACTAACCCCAAAGCATTATTTAATAATCTCACCTAAAGAGTTGAGGAACTCATGCAAGTAAAATTAGATATATGATTCAAGAACTTGTTCAATACTATGTAAATAAATATTTAAAATTTCATTTTCCTTATTAAGAGTCTTCAATTAATTAATTGAAAATGAAGTTAGTGTTCTACGAAGTAACTATTAAGTTCTACTGTTTGTTGAGCTACATTCCTTGTATATTAAACAATTAAACATGAACTCGATAAATATTTGAGATTAATTCAATATTAAATGTTTTTACTTTAAAATCAAATTGCTTGAGTAATTTAGTAAATCGAATGCAAATATTAAAATATTTAACTTAAAAGCTAGTAAATCTCATTGACGTTTAAATGAATTTACTATTTTATTTTTTAAATATCAGTATATAAACTAAAAATTCTAAAATTATATTTTAATGCAAGAATTGAATTTAAAATTGAAATTAAGCAAAAAAAATATTTCTATTTTTTGAATAGCCCATTTAAAATTGAAAATATAGTTCATGATCATTTCATGAAATCTTTTATATATATATATATATATATATATATATATAAAATCAAAATCGAAAAAAGTTTATTGCTTTGATCGACACTTGTCATCATTTACCAATATATATATATAAATGTAGGCTTTGCAACAAAACTCATAAATGTGCTCCTTCATATAATTTATAAGTTTATGCTTTATTTTGATTGATGAAATATAGAATATCGATATATATATATAGTTAAAAAGATAAATATATATTTTCAATCTTAAACTCAAGGTTATTTGAGCTCATTCAAGCCAATATTTCAAGTTACAAGGTTTTACAATAAATTTTGTGCAAGTGAATGAGCATAATCGATTAGATCTCAAATATTTTGAGCATTTAATCGAATGAAGCTTAATACATCTTCTCAAGCTTAATGAATGAAGGCCTAAGAGAAATTACACTAGAGCCAACGACCATTTGGGGTTTACTCAGTTTATTAGTTATTGTTCCTGTCATTCGAAATCCCAAACAAGAGACGCGGGAAACGAGGAAGCCAAAACGGGTGAAAATGGTGATGAGAAGGCTGCTACTGAAACAAGGTTCCGCTTATCGCCTTTACGTGTCTAACATTGCAGCACCCATTTCACCTTCACTTCGTCTGCTGAACAACTCTCGTATTTTCTCTTACTCTTCATCTTCGCGATCAGAAATCCCAAACATTACTTTCGTCGAACACGTGGAGGACCATAATACCCAGCCCACCAGCACTAACATCATTTCCATCGACCGCTCTGGCCTTTATAATCCTCCTGGTTCCACTTCTCTTTCACCGTTGCTCTCTTCTTATACAGATGTTTTATTTTGGATTGAATTGTAATGGTAATTTTTAATTTTTCTTACGAATTGCAGAGCATTCTCATGAACCCAATTCCGAGTCAGAGCTTATAAATCACCTTAAAGGCATTATCAAGGTTCTATGTTTGTTTCTCAATTACTTGGTTTTTGTTTGTCATTTTTGTTTCTCAATTACTTGGTTTTTGTTTGCCATTTGATTTTGGAGCTTTGCATTTCTTTGTTTACAGTTTTTCTTGATGCTCATGTATGCTACTTATGTTTTATCATAATTGATAATGGAAAAATAGACTTGAATTAATTGATGAATTTACACTGTTACTCTTTATATTCACGAAGCAAAAGGAATCCAGCTTATCTAACTAATTAACTATCAGCTAACAAACTAACCGAAACAGTTAGCACTAATCTCTAGGTTATAACTAATTTGGTTAGAAATTAGTTACATCAGATATATGAATCAGCCATGATCATTGTTGATTGATTGATCAATATTGTGATCAACGCCTGATGTTGGAGCTGCATAAGCTGATGTGTGAGCTGCATCCTGAGCTGCTTGAGCTGTTGACTGCTTGACTTGAACTGTTGGTGTAGCTTGAGCTGCAGCTGCAGCATAAAAAGTCGTGTTAACCCCCCGCAAGCTGCTGAGTGAATGTCAAGCACTCCCAGCTTGGATAAAATGGAAGTAAATGGGCCAGGACTGAGAGGTTTGGTTAAAATATCAGCAAGTTGAGCTTGAGAAGTTACAGGAAGAGTGTGAATGACACCGTCTTGTAGCTTGGTACAAACAATACGGCAATCAATGTCAATGTGTTTCGTGCATTCATGAAAGGTTGGGTTTTGAACAATATGCAGAGCAAATTGATGATCGCAGAAAAGTAGGGCAGGTTGAGATGTGGAACATGAAAATCATGGAGAAGATAGAGAAGCCACTGTAATTCATAGGTAGTAGAAGCAAGGGCTCTATACTCCCCTTCAGATGATGACTCAGACAAAGCGGATTGTTTCTTTGATTTCCAAGAAATTAAAGAGGAACCAAGGTAAACACAAAATTCAGGTATGGTTTTTCGGGTATCAAGACAGTTATCCCAATCTGAATCACTGAAGGCTTGGAGATGTGTAGAAGAGTTGGAAAGATAAAAGAGGCTTGGAGCAGAAGAAGCTTTAATATAACGTACAGTACTTTGAGCAGCCTGCAAGTGTTGAGTAGTAGGATGCTCAAGACATTGACTCAACTGCTGCTCAGAAAAGGAAATAACTGGTCTTGTAGTGGTGAGGTAAAGACGATGGCTTATGAGCCAATGATAGGCAGTGATATGAGAAAGTGGTGTACCAGCGGATTTGCTAACTTTAAGAGCACTATCCTTGGGTGTGCGAGCTGGTTTACTGGCAAGAAAACCAGTGTCAGAGAGTAGTTCAAGAGCATATTTGTGTTGATAAACTAATTTGAGTGCGAGCTATCTCAAGACCAAAGAAAATTTTAAGATGGCCCCAGTCTTTAATTTTGAAAGCAACAAGGAGGTGCTTTACAGCAGCAATTCTGTCAATATCATTCCCAACTAGAATTAAATCATCAAAATAGACAAGCACGGCTGTGAATGAAGTTTGGTTAAAAAAAGAATGATCAGCAGGAGAGGAGTGATAACCATGGGAGATAGGAGCTGAGGAAAGCTTTGAAAACCACTGCCTACTTGCTTGTTTCGAGCCATAGAGAGACTTGTTAAGCTTGCAAACTGTACCAGTAGGAGCTTCAATGCCAGGAGGCAAAGTTATATAAACTTCCTCATTTAAATCTCCATGCAAAAAGGCATTGTTAACATCTAGTTGCTGCAAATGCCAATTATGGATGGAAGCCAAAGCAAGAAGAAAGCGTACTGTGGTCATTTTGGCAACAGGTGAGAAAGTGTAAAGGTAGTCAATGCCTTCGGTTTGGGTATAGCCTTTGGCAACAAGCCGAGCCTTACAACGCTCAATGGAGCCATCGTCTTTGTACTTAATTTTATAAACCCGCTTGCAACCAATTGGTTGCTTTCCAGGAGGTAATGAGACAAGATCCCAAGTATGATTTTGTTGCAAGGCTTGTAGTTCTTGTTGCATAGCAACTTGCCAACTCTCATGTTGAATAGCTTGAGTGTAAGTATGAGGTTCAACGTTGTGCATAATGGCAAGTGAAAAATGATAATGTGAAGGAGTAAGATGGAATAAGAAAGAACAAAAGAAAGGGGATACAAGGTACCTGGAGAGAGATGAGTGACATTAGCCTAAGTTCGTGGTGGGAAATGATAGTCCTGCTAGTATGTAGGTGGCTTCCTAATTCGTGAAGATTGTCTTGGGACAGAAGGAACTTCAGAGGAGGGTGAGTTGATGGATAAACAGGTAGAATAGAGGAAGGATTTGATGAAGGAGGAGAGTCAAGATCAGTGGCATTACCATATTGTGGAAGAGGTGTGAGAGTGGGTGTGAATGTGGCATTAGCACGAGGAAAATGAGATTCATGAAAAACAACATTTCTAGAGACAAATATTTCTCTGTTATTTAAATTATATAAAATGTATCCTTTTGTACCAGATTTATAACCAAGAAATATGCATTTCCTAGCTCTAGGATCAAATTTCAATTTGTCATGAGACAAAGTGGATGCAAAACAAAGACAACCATAAACTCTCAGAGACTGAAAATCTAGTGTAGTGTGATAAAGCATTTCAGAAGGATTCTTGTTAGATAAAAGTGGAGTGGAAGTCTATTGATGATGTATACAACATGAACAACACTATAGGACCAGAAGTGTTTAGGCAAATGCGCTTGAAATTGAAGGGCTTTTGGTACATTTAAAATATGATGCTTCCTTTCAGCAACACCATTTTGTTGAGGTGTTTCAACACAAGAAGTTTGATGTATAATGCCTTTAGTTTAGTAAAGAGTGGGAAGGAGAACTTCTGTACCATTGTCACTTTGGAGAACTTTAATTTTCTTTTAAAATTGTGTTTCGACAAAATTGCAAAATGAAGGGAGAAGTATTGGGCTTCAGCTTTAGATTTCATAAGAAAAACCCAAGTATATCTAGTATAATCATCCACAAGATTTAAGAAATATCTATGAACATGAATGGAATGAACAGAAAAAGGTCCCCAAACATCTGCATGTATTAATTCAAAAGCTTCATTTGTTTAGAATGACTTACAGGAAAGGGTAGCTTTGTCTGTTTTGCAAGAGGGCATATCTCACACAATGAATTATCAGAAAGAGAAAACAGTTATATTGTTTTTATAGCATTTGCAAGACTGAATCTGGGGGATGTCCTAGTCTATAGTGCCAAATATTAAAAGGCGTTGAAGATGAAACATGGGAACCTTGAGCTGCCAAAGTGGCCTTGAGAAATGCAGAAGTGGAAGATGGTGCAGGTTTGATTAGCTCATAGTGCCCATCCTTCACTTTAGGTAAACCAATCATCCTGTAGGTCCTTATATCCTGTATGAAACACAAATGAGATTAGGCTATCAAACAGCAATTGAGAGAAGAGGTGAGTTGAGTGACTGAAATCAAATTGAAATGAAATTGGGGAATGTAAAAGACATTATGAAGGATCAAAGAATCAGATAAATGAATGGAACTATCATAGTTGACTGTAATGTGCTGTCCATTTGGTAATTTTACCAAGATGGGATTGACTTGTTTGTGTGATGTGAAGGACGCTAAAGAGAAGCTATTGTGATTTGTAGCTCCAGTATCAATGATCCAGCTATTTGGTTTATTGGGAGAAAGGAATAAAGAAAAATGATTATCTGGGGTTGTGGTTAAATTTTGAACCTGATTGACATTCTGAGCAGCAATGAAATCCTCATGAGTGGCAGGTTGGATAAGAGAGCAATTTCCGGTACTGGTCTTGTGTGAATAAGCAATTAGGAACACACTGATCTGCTTCTTCAGAATTTTGATCTTGTGGAGCAGCAGTAACATTGTTCACATTTGCTTGATCAAGTCTAGGCTTAAAATCAGGTGGAACGGCATGTTTCAGGTGGCACTTGTTAACTGTTTGTCCTAGTTTTCCACAGTAATCACTTACAGGTCTTTTGCCATTATTAGAGAATTGAGAAGAGTTTCCAGCATGAGAAAAATGATAACCACCACAATCTTGATTCTTCTGTTGATGCTCAAGTGTATTCTTGTTTAAGAACACTTTCGAGTCATTGTGCATCACATGATTGAGAGACATTTGTCTTTCTTGTTGGATTACCAATGAGAAGACCTTGTTAATGGAAGGTAATGGTTCCATTAACATGATCTGTGATCTAACATGGGAAAACTGAGCATTGAGCCCTTTGAGAAATCTAATCATATCATCATTTTGTTGATAAGTTTGTACTGTTTTCAAAGCACCACAATAACACAGGTTTGCACAAGTGCATGTAGGAACAGGCCTAAAGTTCAACCTTTCATCCCATAAGATTTTCATCTCTGTGAAATACTCAGTAACAGATAAAGTACCTTGCTTAAAATTGAAAATTTCCTCTTGAAGATCAGAGATGCGGAAAATGTCTCCTTGAGCAAATCTATCTTTCAAATCATTCCAAACATCAGATGCTCTGTCAATCCAAAGTATACTCCGTGCAATTGAAGGTGATAGTGAGTGAGTGATCCATGAAAGTACCATAGTATTACACTGAACCCATGCTGGATACAATTTATCCATATTCGATGGCACAGGGATTAATCCATCGACAAATCCAGCTTATTTTTCAACATTAAAGCCATTTTCATGGCTAGAGACCATGAATGATAGTTAGAACTGATGAGAACTGGAGAAACCAAAACAAGTGCTGGATTCTCATTTGGATGGAGGAAGTAGGGACTAGATGGGTTTTGCAAATGATTACAACTATCATTTGCATTAGGATTTTGATTGGTGTTAACCATGATTAAGAGCCAGATGGAATTTCAGAAACAGAAACAAAATATGAAGAACAAAGAGATAAAGCGGACTAATGGAAACGAAAAATGTGCAAACAATGCCCTGATACAATATCACATTTGATAACTTGAATTAATTTATGAATTCACACTGTTAGTCTTCATATACATGAAGCAAAAGGATTCTGGCTTATCTAACTAATTAACTATCAGCTAACAAACTAACTGAAACAGCTAGCACTAATCTCTAGGTTATAAGTAATTTGGTTAGTTAATTAGTTACATCAGATATATGAATCTGCCATAATCATTGCTGATTGATTGATCAATATTGTGATCAACGCTTGGTGTTGGAGCTGCATAAGCTGAAGTGTGAACTGCATCTTGAGCTGTTGACGGCTTGACTTGAGCTGCTGGTGTAGCTTGAGCTGCAGCTGCAGCATCGATAAGTCGTGTTGTGTTTTCAATTCAATTAATTGGTCTTATTATAATAATGAAGTTTGGAAAAGATTGCATCTAATTAACTAACTGCATCCAAATACAAATCATATTGTGAACCACTACTTAGGATTGTCTCATAATATATGGGCAAAATGCCATATACTATAATGAAATAAGAAGTTAAGAAATTTACTTTTGCGTCTTTAATACTGTATGTGTGTAATTACTAATTTCAATTTCCAATGCAAATTCCTATGTTAACTCCTTCAATGCTGCAAAAAATCTGAATTTTAAAATTAACGTCATCACAATAATATGGTATTTACGCATTCAAATTATTTTTACTTTTCTGCCCATGGTTGTTGACATTTCAGAATTTTGTCTTTGATGTTCTGGGCCAATTATGATCTATGATTCAAGCTGTACTGTCTAAATTGCAAATCATTACATGTGTAGTGATTTCTGGTAATGCTGAACCTATTGTAAGATAACAGGGAAATGTAGCAGCTGCAGCTTACAATTTAAAAATATGAACAATCGGGTTTATAATAATGAAGAAGTGCTGGCAAATTTATAATAATGAACAGTCTGGTTTCATCTTTCCTGATTGTTTTACTACTAGAAATTTCATTCATGAAATGATCGAAACTTCCGATTGTGATAATCCACAGAAAGATAGTTGGAGTCTGAGTTTCTCATAATTTACTATATGCAAGCTTGTTTCTTGTACTTTGAACTTGGTTCTCAAGTATTGATGGGTTTTCAGTTCCGAGGTGGCCCGATTACAGTGGCGGAGTATATGGAAGAAGTTTTGACAAATCCTAAAGCTGGGTTCTATATTAATCGTGATGTGTTTGGAGCAGAAGGTGATTTCATAACATCTCCTGAAGTTAGCCAGATGTTTGGGGAGGTAATTTCTGCAATATTTAACTCTGTGAAACTTGTGTCGTATTTTAAGGTTATCAGGATGTTGAATTTAAGGATTTCTTGCACCAAAGAGCGTTGATCTTTTCAGATTTTAGACTCCTGTTGCTTTTGTTCTCATTTGGTTGGTGGCTTATGTATACCTGTTGGGTGTCATCATAGATGATTGGTGTGTGGGCCATTTGTCTATGGAAGCAAATGGGGCAACCAAAACAGGTGAACCTAGTGGAGCTTGGTCCCGGTCGTGGAACTCTGATGGCTGATCTTCTGCGTGTATGATGTCACAACCCTAATTATGAGAATTTTTAAGGTTTCCCATCCATGCTAAAGAAATGTTAAATAGTGACTCCAACTCTTCACATTTTCTTATTATTTTGAGTAGGAAGTTCTTTTGCTTTTCACTGAGCAAGTGTAAGTCTTACATGTAGGGTGCATCAAAGTTTAAGAGCTTCACTGAATCCTTGCAAATACACATGGTAGAATGTAGTCCTGTGTTACAGAAGCTTCAATATCAGAACTTAAAATGTGTGGATGAACCTAATAGTGGAAGCATTGAGAGGACTATTAGTTCGCTGGCAGGAACACCTATATCATGGCATACTTCACTGGAGCAGGTTCCAACAGGATGTATGTAGTATGTTTTAAATTGTTTCTTTGAAAACTTGCATACGGCATTATTATTTCAGTGGCTGTTCTGCATTTTAATTTCAGTGGCGGATATATATATTTTCCCCTTAATGACAAGAAAGTTGCAGTTCGCTGTCTTCTTCTCCTCATTACATCTGTTTCTGTTGCTGATGTTTCAGTGCCATCAATCATCATTGCCCATGAATTTTATGATGCTTTACCAGTTCATCAGTTTCAGGTCTGTCTAATTGAAGTTTGGTCCTTTCTTGCATTTTATTTAGTATTTATAGGTCTTTACCTAAGTTATTGCTTTAACTAATTGAATCATCAATCGCCAGTGTGTTTTATATTTTGGTTGTGTCATTATTACTCATCTTGAAATAATTGGAGAGAATAACAAAAATGCCGTTGAGATATAATGACAACACTATAATAAATAAATCAAGTGATTGGAGACTTAATTATTGTTGACTGCCAAAAGAAAGTAAAGTTGGATTCATAGTTTCCCTATTTGTTTTTCCATGGAGAGACTGCCAGCAGATAAAGATATATTGTTGCTTTTCTCTGGAATTCAGTCTAACTCCATATATTTTCTTAAACTGCGATAATGACCTTTATTATAATTGTTATCTTCTTCAGTGCTTCTTGTTAGATACAGAATCATGTCTTAAGAATTTTCTCCTATCTTTTCCCTTCTATTTTTCCAAGTGATACTTTGCTTTGTTTATGCTGTTGTTTAACATCATTCTTGTTTGACAATTTCTGCAGAGGGCTTCTCGTGGCTGGTGTGAGAAAATGATTGACATTGAAGAGGATTCAAAGTACGGATTTGTAGTTTAATGTAAAATGCTGGTCCCCTTTTGGGTATGAGCTTTAGAGAATTGTATTTTGATACATCTTATGTATATCGGTTAGGTTCCGTTTTGTTCTATCTCCACTGGCAACACCTGCAACTCTGTATTTAATGAAGCGGTGCAAGTGGGCTGCAAGTGAAGAAATAGAGAAGCTTACTCACATTGAGGTTTGCCCAAAAGCAATGGATCTTACTCATACGATTTCCAACAGAATAAGCACTGATGGAGGAGGTGCCCTTATAATTGATTATGGTCTAAATGGAATAGTCTCAGACAGTTTGCAGGTGTAGTGTCTTCTTGTTATTTTTATCTCCGAGGCATCTATTATTTTCTGCCAAAAATGTGCTCTTAATGTACTTGAAAACATTTATTCATTACTGTGAATGATTTGGCATCAGTGTGGCTTATCCCGGCAGTATTCCTAGATGCTGAGGGTTTATGTTTATTGCTTTTGAAACTTAAGCATTAAATTTGTGTTGACCTCTTTCACTAGACACTTGTATACTTTTCTTGTGTCGCTTATGCACAGGCAATTAGGAAACACAAGTTTGTCGACATACTAGATGATCCTGGATCTGCTGATCTCAGTGCATATGTTGATTTTGCTTCCATCAAGCACTCTGCTGAGGAAGCTTCAGGTGTGTGTCCTTATCCCCTTGATGCTAGATGCATTTTTCTCTTTTATTGTTTTAATTTCTTTTCAAAAAAAAAAAAAGAAGATCCAAATGCAGTGGAAAACTGAATTGGAGAAAGAACAATGAAATTAATTGGCATTTCATGATGTTTCAGAAGATGTTTCTGTCTATGGCCCGATTACTCAGTCTCAATTTCTTGGTTCTCTCGGCATAAACTTTCGCGTAGAAGCTTTGCTGCAGAACTGCACAGATGAACAGGCTGAATCCCTAAGGACAGGTTACTGGCGTTTGGTGGGTGAAGGAGAAGCTCCTTTTTGGGAGGGACCAGATGAAGAGGTGCCTATTGGAATGGGTACCCGTTATTTGGCAATGGCTATTGCGAATAAGAATCATGGTGTTCCTGTTCCATTTCAATAAAATTGAACCGCTTCATGTTTTGTTAGATTTTCTATACTAAGCACAAGTACATTCCATCCAATAAATTTCAGTTGCTTTGTGTTTTTTAGCAAAATGTGGTTCTATCTTATCCATGGTTGGTTGAATTGAGACCTTGTTTTGTTTAGGGGTCTTGGATCTGCTGCTGTTTGTATTTTTCCCCTCATTTTCATTTTATTGTTTGCACTTATTTCTGTATGAATTACATTTCTGGCGTGACCTAAATGATTTTGTTTTTTTAATAGATGTTCAAATATAAAAGTTTGCGTATCTCAACTATATAGCATTGATGGCTACAACCAAGTTTTTGTTGGGTAAATAACTGAGGATGGTAGATGTTCCATTAATCTCCAATAAAATCTGGGTCTTGGAATGAATGGTGATGACATAGTTGATGGGTCATTTTCAAAATGCTTCTAGGATAATTGGCATGTTAAGCCTAATTGTGTATGTGATGCTTTTTAGGGATAAGCTGCAAATGCTTGAGTTTATTTCATTCAATAGAAACAAAGATAAATTTGCATCTTAATGGAAGCTTAAGCAGCAAGCATAGTTCATTTGTGCTATTCAATTAGATTAATAAGCTGCAAATGCTTGAGTTTGTTTTGTAATGGTAGGAGACCTGGAGATTTAAATCCTTTGTCTCTTTCTATTGTTAAGTTTCATCCAGCTCAAATTTCAAAATCGAAATTGAAATTCAAAAAAAAAAAAAAAAAAAAAAAAAAAGGAATCCAGTAGAATAAAAAATTAGATAAAAATTTTGCATAGGAGTTTACTTGATCGGAGAATCAATCAATTTGGATTTTTTGATGTTTTCCAGTTTGGTTGGTTTGATTCATTTGGTGAGTGTTTGTCTCTATCATTGAACAGATTACCAATTTGAGTTGTGATATAGCTCAATTATTAATTGCTTCATATCCTTCGTACTTTTCAATGCTACCGTTTGGCCACCACGTGCTTTGATTATTTGTGGTAATGATACCAAATCTTTCATTTTCATGCCATTGAATCATTCAATATGATCTGCACCCTCCGGAATTGACCAAAAAAAACAAAAAATCTTAGCCCCCGAAAATATTCATGTAAAATCATGTATTGGAAACTACATATACATATACACACATATATAAAATTTTAAATTTATTTAATTATAATTATTTAGATAAAATTACTATTATACTTGTAATCATTTATATTTAAGTATTATTTTATCTTTTTATTTGCTGAATATTACTTATATATTTATTGAGCATATGCATGTAGTCTAGAATCAGTTTTATCGATATATATATATATATAAAATCTAGTATATAAGTTTTTATAACTGGATATAAAATCTAATACAAAGAAATAAGCGACTAATTCAGGTTAAAACAATATTGAAGCTAACTCACTTGAAATGTAAAAAAAAAACAGAAACAATTCATCTTGAAGGGCCTTTTTGGCTAACCTATGAGCCACCCAGTTACAGTCCTTATTCACAAAGCTAGAAAATGCAGAAACAAAATGGGAGGAGTAAACCTTAACATCTGCCTGAATGATTTGCTTGCCATCACCTTTAAAGGTGGCGTTCATGATTCCTTTCAAACTAGCCAAAACAACAGCTTCTTTGAGTGCCAGAGCTTCCAGGAGAGTGGGATCGAGAATATCTCTACATCTTTTTGTGTTAGTGCAGAGAATAGTATCTGAGTAATCTTTAGCAACAACAACTATTCCTCCTAAGGCTTTATCCTTGTCCACTGCCGCATCAAAATTGAATTTGATGCCCCCATAATCAGGAGGTTGCCAGGTCCCAGTCCCTTCTCTAGCCTCTACTGCAGACATTTTAGATGTGACTGCCAGAAGACTGAAATCCTTCCAATCTTTAATTGCTTTTTGCAGTATTTGGCTCCCATCTATCAGGTTCCTTCAAATAAATAGGCATTTCAGGATTTCCATAGTTCCCAACATCTAAAGGTTGTTTGCTCCAATAGACCAGTTGAGTCCAGATGGCTAGAGATACCTACACACATTCCATTCCAGTGAGATATCATGTTTTGTCCCTGTAGCAAAGTGGAACACGAACCCAACAACGATTGGAACCAAACTTGCCTTGCAACTTTGCAATTAAAGAGGACATATTGTGTTATTTCTAGCTGTAAATACACACTACAAACGCCATCAAAATGGTCACCCATAGGAAGGCCCTGACAAGGAGCTCACCATAAGAAGATCCAAATCTTGTTTGGAATTTTAAGTTTCCACAGGTGGTTCCAACCAGCATCAGGATGACGAGGAATAGATAAGGAAGAGTGTCGATTCACAAGCAAACATTGCTATCCCGTCTTCTAGTAGAACTAATGGGGGGAGATAAGATCACTTTAGTATTCTCCTATTGGAATAATTGAAACACCAACTTTCATTTCCATACATGGGATTGATCATTTATGAGAAGTTTAACCCAAGTGAGCTTGCTGCAATCTGATGAAAGCGCTTCAGGCTTGAAAGGATAATTGGTAGGGACCTAAGGATCAACTATACAACGAATACTATTTTTAGAGTGAATCTGCCATCAAAGCCTGCTAGAGAGTAAATGTTTACTCTAAATATCGCAATCACTTTTATGAAATGATTCTTCATCCCTAGGATTATAGTCGGAGTCCATACTCAGTATCCAACCCCAAATAATGCAACAAAGGATTCGAGCCATCTTCATTCTCATCGTTATTACCTCTTTCACAAACAGATGTTATAATGTTTGCATAATCAGTTTGGATTTGATAAGCTTCAACTTCTTCATTATCCTCTTCATTGTCTCCCTATGCATAGACATCTATTCTTCCATCCCTAACCCAATTCAGCATCTCAAAACATTCAATATCTGATGAAAAGAAAGTGAGTCCATCACTAAAAGAAACTTCAAGCTTTGAGTGTCTATCCTGGTTATGCTAGAATAACCCAACTCTTTTACATCTCGCTGAAACGAGTGGTAACTAAATGTATCAAGTCATATATGTCCAATTATGCTAATTGTCAACTGACCCATGTCCACCACCTGTTTTTCTGCACAAAGCTGCCCCTATGATGAAAGAATATAGTGAATGGTTCCATTAACTACATATATAGTTACAATTATCATTCAATCAATAACTATAAATAATATTACTTCATCCACCAACAAAATCTTCATTTTTAAATGCCTTTAAACTTGTCCATTGACTCGCAACATAATTACTTAACATGATAAAACATACATAAGGCAACAACTGAATTAATGTAATACAGCTAATATACCTTCCCCCCTTTCGTATTTTTATTTGTATTTGACCCTTTAGATTTTTTGAACAGTTAAATCTCTTAGCTTTTACACTTACTTGGCCTCACCTTTTCAAGATAAGGCCTAAGCTTAAGCATTCAATTTTATCAAGACTACAAGTTGTTTTCTATTTATCTTTTTTTTTTTATTAAGGATTTAAAACACATCCTATCTGATCCAGTGTCCACCAGTTTGTTTTGGATGCTTCCATAGTACAACATAAAGCGATGCTAATTCAAGCTAGATTTATAATTAAGGTTTATAAAGGGGTCAAATTGAGAAACAAAATTACACAAAGAGAAGACCTTTAGGCAATTTGTAATGTAAGTTGAGGACTACGAATAGTAAAATAAAAGAGTGTAGGCTTCAAAACAATCACACCTAAATCTTCTAAGACATCACATAGAAGGATCTCATTCGCATAGCCCTTGGTTGAATTGCAAGTTCCAATAAAAAGGAATGATTGCCAAAATTTTATTACTCAAAACTAAATTATAAGCATTACAATCATGGTAAGTTCAAATTGAATCCTAAGCATTAAAAATTCATTGGACTCTTAGAGCTAGTCATAATCCTTAGTATTCTGAATCAATATATCTAAAAGGGTTAACATTTTCATTAACCAATAAAATCATAAAGACACCTAAGTAGTCTATTCCAACAGAGACTCCCCCTAAAACTTCAAGGTATAAACAATGGTCTTGAGGTAGCTCGCACTCAAATTGGTTTATCAACACAAATATGCTCTTGAACTACTCTCATGGATAGTGCTCTTAAAGTTAGCAAATCCACTGGTACACCACTTTCTCACATCACTGCCTGTCATTGGCTCATAAGCCATCTTCTTTACCTCACCACTACAAGACCAGTTATTTCTTTTTCTGTACAGCAGTTGAGTCAATTTCTTGTGCATCCTACTACTCAACACTTGCAGGCTGCTCATAGTATTTTACATTATTTTAAAGCTTCTCCTGTTCAAAGCCTCTTTTATTCTTCCAACTCTTCTACACATCTCAAAGCCATCAGTGATTCGGATTGGGCAAGCTGTCTTGATACCCACAAATCCATAATTGGATTTTGTGTTTACCTTGGTTCCTCTTTAATTTCTTGGAAATCAAAGAAACAATCCACTTTGTCTGAGTCATCATCTGAAGCGGAGTATAGAGCCCTTGCTTCTACTACCTATGAATCACAGTGGCTTCTGTATCTTCTTCATGATTTTCATGTTCCACATCTCAACCAGCCCTAATTTTCTGTGATCATCAATCTGCTCTGCATATTGTTTAAAACCCAACCTTTCATGAACTCACCAAGCACATTGACATTGATTGCCATATTGTCCGTACCAAGCTACAAGACGGTGTCATTCACGCTCTTCCTGTTACTTCTCAAGCTCAACTTGCTGATATTTTAACCAAACCTCAGTCCTGGCCCGTTTACGTCCATTTATCCAAGCTGGGAATGCTTGACATTCACTCACCAGCTTGCAGGGGGGTAACACGACTTATATATGCTGCAGCTGCAGCTCAAGCTACACCAGCAACTCCAGTCAAGCCGTCAACAGCTCAAGATGCAGCTCACACATCAGCTCATGCAGCTCCAACATCAGGCGTTGGTCACAATATTGATCAATCAATCAACAATGATCATGGCTGATTCATATATCTGATGTAACTAATTACTAACCAAATTTGTTATAACCTAGAGATTAGTGCTAACTGTTTTGGTTAGTTTGTTAGCTGATAGTTAATTAGTTAGATAAGCTGGATTCCTTTCGCTTCATGTATATAAAGACTAACAGGGCAAATTCATCAATTAATTCAAGTTCATTTTTCCAATATCAAATCTGATAAAACAGAAGTAGCATACATGAGCATCAAGAAAAACTTTAAAAACTGTAACCAAAGCAAAGCAAAGCTCCGAAATCAAATGACAAACAAAAACCAAGTAATTGAGAAACAAACATAGAACCTTGATAATGCCTTTAAGGTGATTTATAAACTCTGACTCGGAATTGGGTTCATGAGAATGCTCTGCAATTCGTAAGAAAAATTAAAAATTACTATTACAATCCAATCCAAAATAAAACATCTGTATAAAAAGAGAGGAACGATGAAAGAGAAGTGGAACCAGGAGGATTGTAAAGGCCAGAGCGGTCGATGGAGATGATGTTAGTGCTGGTAGGCTGGGTATTATGGTCCTCCACTGTTCGACGAAAGTAGTGTTTCGGATTTCTGATTGTGAAGATGACGAGTAAGAGAAAATACGAGAGTTGTAGAGCAGAGTAAGTGAAGGTGAAATCGGCGCTGCAATGTTAGACACTTAATGGCGATAAGCGGAACGTTGTTTCAGCAACACCCTTCTCATCACCATTTTCACCCTTTTTGGCTTTCCTCGTTTCCCGCGTCTCTTGTCCCCATATATTTGGCTCCGCCCCGTGAATTGTACTAGTTTCTGACGAATGCTAGCACATAAATTCACAAATTCGAAATTCCCTCACGAATTTCCCCAAGAAACATCCAAGCCCAATGATATTAATTTTTTGATTATGAAATCCAGCTCCAAGTGAATAATGTGAAACCTTTTCCTTGGCAGGTAATAGGCTCTAACTTTTGAGCCTTTTTCTAAGAAAGTTGTAAGGAAAATTGACCCTAAACCCAAAAAATAAAAATAAAAAGAAAAAGAAATATCAAAGCAACTTTCTAGCTAGTGACATGAAGATGCGTGGAAGATATAAAAAAGCCATGTATGACTCTTTAGCGAAGTAATTAGTAAGTTCCAAGTAGTTTCGAGGAATTCCACAAACAATCCAACTATAAGAAGCCTATCTATAGCCCTGGTGTTTCCAGTCCACCCTCTACCACCACCACCACCACCACCACCACAACCACAAAGAATTATGTCATCAAACCATAATAGGGAAAACCCAATATACCTAGCTAGTGCAAGCTTTGCACACTCCATCTCCGACTTCTTCTTCACTTTTAATAGCGTAACCACAATCTACCGAGCATATATCAACAATGACATGCCCATGGTGGCCTTTATAATATTTGTCTACGTGGGTTATTTTGTATTGGACTACTGCATAGCAACTTATAATAACTTGCCTTCCCATCACCAGGTATCAACGCACAAGAAAGAATTCTTGAAAGTGATCATATGGGGCTTATCATCAGCGATGTTTTTTGGGTTTTCATACCAATTTTCAACATTTATGAGCATGATTGCAGTTGTGCCAATGTATGTTACTGCTATATTGAGCAGCGTATTTGTTTTCTACGTCTACTTCTTGCATAATGATCAAAATGGCTGTACTCGTTCTACTGCTAGCAGCGTCGAGATACTGCAGTTTTCGTGTCCTAGCAGTGGAGGACTTGCTGACAAGAATTCCAAATTTCGGTGCACTTCAGAAATTGTCTAGTCGATTGGTGCCAGGGAAGTGTCTCTCCATTGCGTACCTATGCCAAATTAAAACACACTTGTATTAAGTAAAGATATGAAAGTCCTTTTATGCTTAGAAAAAGAAAGAGTAACTGAAATTTTATTAGTAGTTATAAAAAATTATAGTGTATACAAATTTATTATTGAATTATTTGTCCTGATTTTTTGGTTCTGGCTGTAAGGATTTGGTTGGAGTAAATAATGCAATAAAAAAATTTCTATTAATAAAATTCTCTTACTTTAGTGATATATTTTTTTATTTAGGATAAATTTAAAATTGATATAATTTAAATTTTATAATTTTGAATAAATGTATAATAAAATAAAATAATTTTATTTTCTTAAATGCTTTTATTTATTTAAAACAAGAACAATGTCAATTTAAATTATAAGATTATTAAAGTAATTTTATTTGAAATTCTAATTGGTTTAAATTTTTTTAAAAAATCTAATTTTTTTATATAATTTAATTTTTCATTAAATTATTTTTAAATGAAAAATTTAAATTCTTTTAAATATAAATTTTTAAATAGGAAAAAAATAAAATTCAATTCTGTTGATTCTTCTTCTTTCTTTCTTTCTTTCTTTCTTTCTTGTTTTTTTTTTTTTTTTGAAATATGAGTTTCTAAATATGATCTAAAAGTTATTAGTTAGATGATTGATTAGTTGGATTTATATAAATTAAACAAAGTGTGGCTTCCACATTGTAATCCTTGAATTTAAGTTATTTAGCTGTTAACTGAGTTGGCTGAAAAAGAGGTTTTGAATGATCAATTATAGGATAATTACTATGTTGACCTTGTTTTGAAAGACATTGCAATTCAATCCTATCTAATTTGGAAGCAATAATATGTAAAATTCTGTTTTGAATAATTATTTTGAAATTCAATATTCTTAATAGCTCTTAAAGTGGGTTTTTTTTCTTCTTATCATCATCAACAACATTTATTCTTTTAAAAGGAGAACAAAGAGCATCTTGACTTTGAAAAGTAATTTTAACTTCTTCTAAGGGAGGATGAACACTTGAAGTTGAATTTCCGGTAGTAAATATCCAATTTTCAGAAATTCTTTCATTAACATTAATTTCTTTTAAAGGAAAACCTATTTTTTCTAAATTACAGTAAAGAGACAACTAGATAAAGAAGAGAACATTGCATTTAATGGAATTTAAAAAATCATAATATTTTTCTCTTAAAATACTTCTTTGATCTTCATATTGTGAAAACTCTTTTCTTAGTAAATCTTTATCAATTGAAAAGGGATTTGAAATCATATTAATAGTTGAAAAACCTTTCATTTGAGAATGAGAGGGAGATAGCTTTCAGGTACTAAAGAATTAACTTATTCATCAGATCTTTGATTTGTTTCCCTATAAATAGTTCCTAAAAAAGTATTGGAAAAGTCAACTTGTTGAAGTTGAGAAGGAATGCTAGGATAATTTTGAGGTTTAAAATTTCTAGCTGGAATAACAATAGGGTAAAAACCTTTAGAAGATGGACTTCTAGGACTTTTAGAAGTAGATATTCTACTATTTTGAAATTCTAAAATGTTAGGAGTTGGAGAAAGCTCAACTCAGATTGATCCATCAGACCTTTCTGAAATATTTGAAACACTTGATCTAGATTCTATAGATTTGGGGATAACAATATCATCAAAATTCCAGGAATCGACTTGGCTTAACTCATTCCATTTTAACTTCTTAGGAACATATACCTTACTATGTTGAAAATAAGTTTCAAAAACCAAAGTTTAATTTCTTAAAAGTTTACACTTAGGTCTAGGATCTATTGTTGAAGACAAAACCTTCTAATAAACTCTATAAATAATTGTAATAGTTCTGAAAAGGATATTTTACATAAAATTCAGAAAAAAATTAAACTTTTTTCATATTTCATCTTCTACTATTGTTCCTCGTCCTATTTCTCAACCACCATCTCGGATTTTTGTTATCACTAAAGATGAAGCTGAAGATATTCAAGAAATTGAAAATCAATTTCAAGAAGAAACTTCCATTAACAAAATTTTTTGTCAAAGAAGTTTTCCAAAAATAACAAATTTTTACAAAAAACTCACTCCTCCTTATGTTCAATATCCTTATGTTGATATGGTCCAATCAAGGTATGATGGAGAAGCCATATATGAGTGGAATATTGATAGTTTAAATGAATATCTCATTTTAAATATTTTACATGAGATGACTATGGTCACTTCAGCCTATAAATCCAAGGGACAATCTAATCCAAATATTGCCAAACTTTTGATTTCTGGTTTTAATGGTCAATTTAAAGGTTGATGGGATAATTTTGTTAATGAAGCAGACAAAAATCATATTTTGACTGCTACTAGAATTGTTTCTAGAATAGAAGGCCAAGATATTCTTCATACCAATGAACTTGATGTTGTTGCAACCTTAATTTTTACTATTACCAAATGCTTTGTAGGATATCCTAAACATTTTCAAGCTTGATCATTAGAAGTTTTGACTAACTTACATGCACAAAATTGTCTGATTTTTGTTGGTACAAAGATATTTTTCTAACAAAGCTTTTTACTGGGACAAATTATGGTCATGCTTTTTGGAAAGAAAGATTTATCTCTAATCTACCTAGATGATTTGCTGAGAAAGCACGCTCGCAAATAAGGGGGGTAGGGAATGTAATTATCAATTATGATAATCTTTTTTATGGAGAGACTATCAATTATATTAATAATGAAAGACTTGTTATTTGCATTGATTTAAAATTAAGTGCTAGATTAAAGTATGAAATGAACGATAACAGAAAGGAGTTAGAAAGTTTTTGTGCTCAATACAGTGATGAAAAACTAACTCCTCCTTCTACAAAAAATAAAAAGAGTTTTTCAAAAAGAAGAATTTTAAGAAATCAAAAAGCGTTGTTTCTAATGATCAATTTTATAAGTATTCAAAACCCTCTTCCTCTAAACTATCCTCTTCAAAGCCTAAGGAGTCTAAAAAGAAATGTTTTTCTACAAAATAGTATGTAGCTCCCTTATGTTTTAAATGTGGAAGAGTAGCACATTTTAAGATTCAATGTTTCATGAAAGACAAAATCAATGCCCTAGATATTTCTGATAAATTAAAAGAGCATATGATTAATTTACTATTTTCTAGTTCTCTAAATTTGAAAGTGATGATTTTAATGAAGTTTTAGTAATTCATTATTCTAGTGAATAAGTCTTTTCTAAACTAGAAAAAAAGACTGTGATTGCAAAGAGTCATGTGTTTGTAATTTAAAATCAATTAATATTACTACAAAAGATACTTCTTTACTTTTTTATGCTATTGAAAAAATTGAAAATCCTGAAGTTCAAAGAGAATATCTTTTAAAATTAAAAGAAATTATTACTAAAAAAACCTATTTATAATTTTGAAAGATATGATGTTAATGACATTTTTAAAAGATTTGAAACAAAGGTTTCTACTCCTACTATTAATGAACTTCAAGAAGAAATTAAGAATATTTAAAAAGATATTTTAGAGCTAAAAACTGAGAACAATCTGATTAAGCAAGAAATTTTAAAGTATCAAGTTTCAAATCTAATTCAAAATCAAGTTTCAAGTAATCAAGTAAGTTCCTCTAAGTCTCCTAGAATTACAATTTTAAGAAATGTTGAAGATGTTCCTACAAAGAAGTTTTTAAATACTATTTCAAAAATAAATTATCAAAAATGGATTGTTCTGATTGATTTAGTTATTAACAATGGTTTTCATTTAACAACTACAATTATGATCGATTATGGAGCATAAATGAATTGTATCCAAGAAGGATTAATCCCTACCATTTATTATGAAAGGTCTACTGAAAGACTTTATACAACAAATGGTGGAAAGTTGAATGTTAATTATAAACTTTCTAATGCTAAAATTTATTGTGATGGTGTTTTTTTTATGACTTTGTTTGTCTTAGCTAAGAATCTTATCACTTCTGTTATTTTAGGATATACTACTTTAATCTATCCTTTCGAGGTTAATGAGAAAGGAATTATCAAAAGCATTTTTGGAAAACAAATTTGTTTTAAATATGTTCAACCTATTTCTGCTAAGGAAATAAATCTTTTACAAGAATGCTCAATTTACCATGATGTTAATTTCATTAATCAAAAGTAAAAGCGAATAAATTTTTTATCTAAAGAAATAAAGATTTTGAAAACTGAAGATAATCTTCAAAATTCACATGTTCAAGAGAAGATAAAAGAAATCAAATATCTTTTTTAAAGTAATGTTTGTGCTTCTGTCCGTATTGCCTTTGGAATAGGAAAGAAACATATTGTTACTCTACCATATGTCAAAGACTTTAATGAAAAATTTATTCCTACTAGAGCTAGAACTAATCACATGAGTGAAGAGCTTCAAGCTCATTGTCTCAAAGAGAAAAATGATTTACTCGAAAAAGGTTTGATTTGAAAATCTTTATCTCCTTGGAGTTGTTCTGCTTTTTATATTAATAATGATGTTGAAAAGGAACAAAGAGTTACTAGACTTGTTATCAACTATAAACCTCTTAATAAGGTATTGGAATGGATAAGGTATCCAATTCCTAATAAAAGAGATTTGTTAAAACGACTATATGATGGTAATATTTTTTCAAAATTTGACATGAAGTCTGGATTTTGGCAAGTCCAAATCCAAGAGTCTGATAGATACAAAACAGGTTTTAATGTACCGTTTGGTAATTTTGAATGGAACGTTATGTCATTGGTTTAAAAAATGCCCCTTCCAAGTTCCAAAAGATTATGAATGATATTCTTTCTAGATGTGAAGATTTTTCAATTATTTATATTGATGATGTGCTAATTTTTTCAAAAAATATTGAACAACATTTTAAACATTAAAAAAGATTTTTCAACATAGTCCAAAATAATGGGTTAGTGGTTTTGCACCAATTAATGAAACTTTTCAAACTAAAATCAAAATTTCGGGACATATTATTTTTCGAGGTACTATAAATCCTATTCATAAGGCTATAGATTTTGCATATAAGTTTTTAGGTATAAAGAAAGAAAAAAAATCAATTACAAAATTTTTTGGGATGTCTCAATTATGTGACAGATTTCTATAAGGATATATGCCTACTTTGTAAACCTTTGTTTTAGCATCTTAAGAAAAATGCTCCAGCATGGATTGAAGAGCATACTTAGATGGTTAGAAATATTAACAAAATGTTAATAAACTTCATTGGTTAGCCATTTCTCACCCTAGTGCCTCCCTTATTGTTGAAACGAATGCCTCAGATATTGGTTTTGAAGGAATCATCAAACAAAAATTACCTGGCCAATATACCGAGTCATTAGTAAGATACCATTCTAGTTCTTGGAATGATAATTAGAGGAAGTATTCTACTGTTAAAAAGGAACTTTTATCAATTGTTTCATGCATTACCAAATTTGAAGATGATTTAGTTAACAAAAGCTTTTTATTAAGAATTGACTACTCTGCAGCTAAGCATGTTTTAGAACAGATGTTAAGAACTTTATTTCCAAATAAGTTTTTGCTAGATGACAAGCTATTTTAAGCAATTTCAATTTTAATATAAAATATCTTAAAGGTGTTTCAAACTCTACCATATTTTTTGACTAGAGAATTTTTGCAGGGCAAAGATGAATAAAAATAGATCTGCTCTACTAGTTGAAGATTTTGAAATGGCTTCAGCAAACAAGAAAATTTCTACTGTAGAATTGTTATCGACTTTTGCAACTACTCCTCCTCAAGCTATACCCACTTCTTCTTCTAGTAACCCTTCTTCCAGTAAATCCAAAAAATCCAATTCCCTTTAACTTTTTTCTCAAGTACTCACTAAAGGTACCTACTCTTATTTTCAAAAAATCCATATGTTAAGAATCTGTTTATTAGAACCTGATCAGATAGGACCATATTTTCCTGATACCATTCAAAATGTGTCCCCACCTGGTTACTACTTTTTCCCTTCTATACCTAAGAAAAACAAAATCTCCTATGAATTCATTTTAGTAAATTCTAAATCTATTAAGATAGAGCATGTTATGGACAATAAGGATCTTCAAAGGATTTCTTATTCAAAATGCAAAATTCTTAAGGTACTCTCTGTTAAGGATTGGAGTAAAGGTATTCATTCTTAAAAGAAATTTTCAAAAACCATTTTTCCTCCCAGCTACAGCTTTTTAGATTATCAGTAAGCATTGTTTAATGCCTTCTTATTAAGACTTTTCAATCGCTCTTGGTTCTTTTATTTTATTAAAGGAACAAATGTTACTTTTCCTTCATGTTTTCAAGAATAATGGTTCTACTTTGGATGGACTTAACAAATCGCTCCTTTTATTATTATTAAAGGCCTTGTGTGTTTTGAGGATAAAATTAAACAGTACACTAAAGACCCACTATTATCTTTCATAGCTATTTTTGGTATTCCTTAGATACTCATATGATATGTTAAGATCACAAAAGATTATCCTCTAGAATGGCATTTGAAACATAAAGTTCATATACTTTGGAGACATTTTAATATTAAGTGGTGGAGTAATTATAAAATTGATCATGCTTGTAAGGAAGCTATTAATAAATGGTTCATTTCTTTTAACACTGTTGTTCTACACAACTGTGTAGAATAAATGGAATTTTTATCAACTAGAAGTAAGTTACAGGCCACACTTGCTTCTGCTCCAGATAAGAAAGAATATAAAAAGTTACTTTTAAAGGCCTTATTTGAAGTTTCAGAAGACGAAGACTTGGATGATTTAGACAGTGCTGACTCATCACAACCAGACCTGGCCCAAAGTAATGAAGATGACTGCTTTGGAATCCAATTCATTTAAATCATCTTATAGACCATAAATTTTAAAGTACTCCTGCCAGCTCAAGATTCCTAATAACATTTTTATAGTATTTTATCTTTTTCAATTATTTTTGCAAACTTTCTTGTCTTTTTCAATTATTATAACAACTGTCTACTTTCTTTTCAAATTTATGTTTTATTTAAGTTCATACTTGTATAGGTTTGAAGTCCACCCTTTGGCTATATAAGCTTGTTTTGTGTATGCTATGAGGCAGAATTTAATTGAGAAGAAAAAATTTATCTGATATTTGCACTCACCCTATAATATTTTCTCTTTTAATAAATAGTTTTCTCTCATACCTTATTTCTTCTTACATCATAATATAAATATGCTTTGCGTTTGCCCATTATAGAGAACCTGCACATTAGAAAACTATTTGCATATTTATTTTCTTGCATCTTCTTTGTTATATATTTGTGAAAATTTTTATATATAGTAGCTTTTGAATCTTTTGGTATCAGAGCCAAAACTTGAATAGTGTTTTACTATTCTTGAGTAACACCTTTGTGTTATGAGTGTGTTGGTAAGCTTGTTGTTTAGTGTTGGTCAATCTATTTCTTTGGTTGAATGTACGATAGTCCCATTGAGTAGGCCCTCATTCATAATAGAGAACCTCTTACTTAGAATATGAATCGCTTGTTTAGAACTTTTCGTGAGGCATCATCTTCTTCTTTTCTTAGTATGTCTGAGTCTATGTTAGTTGATTTTTCTTCTGATGTTGATCTCAATAGTGAAGAAGTTAGTGAAGCCCAAATAGAAAATCAGCTACACAATTGGTACATCCCTAAACAAGATGTTAATTCAATTTATAAGATTGGTTCTTTTGATTTTATGTCTGATTACTCTACTAAGCAAACCAAACAAACAATTTCTTTAAGTCATGAACATGAAAATATTCAATCACTTTCTCCAAATGCTATTTTAAAATATAGAGAAAAATATAAATTTATTCATCTCGGTATGATGCAGGTTGTTGTTAAGCCATTATTTAGACTTGGTCTTGATATTCTAGTATTTTTGTGTTTGAGAGATGCTAGATATCATTCTTTTTCTAACTTAATTTTAGCTATGACCAAATCTAATTTAGCCAATGGTCTGATTTATTTTAATTGTTATCCAAATTTTTAGTATCCCTTTTTAATGGTGAAATTATTGATACTCTATCTTTAACTATGAAGTTAAAAAAAAAATATTGATTTTCCTGCTAATTCAAAATCTATTGCACTTATTTATAGAGTTTACTATAAGGTTATGTCTGCTACTATAGATCTTAAATCTAAGTGTAAACTTTTAAGAAATGAAACTTTGGTTTTTGAAGCTAATTCTCAACATAGTAAGGCACATATTCTTAAGAAGTTAAAATGGAATGAGTTAAGCCAGGTTGATACTTGGAATCTTGATGATATTGTTATCCCCAGATCTATATAATTTGGATCAAGTGTTTCAAGTATTTCGAAAAGGTCTGATGGATCTATCTGAGTGGAGTTTTCTCTAACTCTTAACATTTTAAAATTTCAAAATAGCAGAAGGTCTACTTCTAGAATTCCTAGAAGTCCATCATCTACTAGTTTTTCCCCTATTGTTATTTCAGCTACAAATTTTGAACCTCAAAATTCTCCTAGCATTCCTTCTCAACTTTAAGAAGTTGACTTTTTCAATTCCCAAGAACTATTTATAGGGAAACAAATCAAAGATCTGATGAAGAAGTTAATTCTTTAGTACCTAAAAGGTTGAACTATTTATAGGGAAACAAATCAAAGATCTGATGAAGAAGTTAATTCTTCAGTACCTAAAAAGCTATCTCCTTCTCATTCTCAAATGGAAAGTTTTTCAATTATTAACATGATTTTGAAACCCTTTTCAATTGATAAAGATTCACTAAGAAAAGATCTTTCACAATATGAAGATCAAACAAGTATTTTAATTTTTCTTGAATTTTATGTAAAATATCCTTTAAAAACTATTGCAATTATTTATAGAGTTTACTGTAAGGTTTTGTCTTCTACTATATATCATAGATCTACGTGTAAATTTTCAAGAAATGAAACTTTCGTTTTTCAAACTAATTTTCAACATAGTAAGGTATATGTTCCTAAAAAGTTAAAATGGAATGAGTTAAGTCAAACCAGTGCCTAGAATCTTGATGATATTGTTATCCCTAGATCTATAGAATCTAGATCAAGTGTTTCAAGTATTTTAGAAATGTCTGATAGATCAATTCGAGTTGAGTTTTCTCCAACTCCTAACATTTTAGAATTTCAAAATAGTAGAAGATGTACTTCTAAAATTCCAAGAAGTCCATCTTCTAAAGGTTTTTACCCTATGTTATTCTAGCTAGAAATTTTGAAACTCAAAATTATCCTAGCATTCCTTCTTAACTTCAACAAGTTGACTTTTCTAATAATTTTTCAGGAACTATTTATAGGGAAACAAATCAAAGATTTGATGAAGAAGTTAATTCTTCAGTACCTAAAAGGCTATCTCCCTCTCATTCTCAAATGAAAGGTTTTTTAACTATTAATATGATTTCAAAGTCCTTTATATACATGAAGCAAAAGGAATCCAACTTATCTAACTAATTAACTATCAGCTAACAAACTAACTGAAATAGTTAGCACTAATCTCTAGCTTATAACCAATTTGGTTAGTAATTAGTTACATCAGATATATGAATCAGCCATGATCATTAGTGATTGATTGATCAACATTGTGATCAATGCCTGATTTTGGAACTGCATAAGTTGATGTGTGAGCTGCATCTTGAGTTGCTTGATTTGTTGACGGCTTGACTGGAGCTGTTGGTATAGCTTGAGTTGCAACTGCAGCATATATAACTCATGTTAGCCTGCCGCAAATGAGTTAGTGAATGTCAAGCATTCCCAGCTTGGATGAAAAGGAAGTAAAAGGGCCAAGACTGAGAGGTTTGGTTAAAATATCAGCAAATTGAGCTTGAGAAGTAACAGGAAGATTGTGAATGACACGTCTTTGTAGCTTGGTACGAACAATATAGCAATCAATGTCAATGTGCTTGGTGAGTTCATGAATGGTTGGGTTTTGAACAATATGCAAAACAGATTGATGATCACAGAAAAGTAGGGCTGATTGATATTTGGAACATGAAAATCATGAGGAAGATAGAGAAGCCACTGTAATTCATAGGTAGTTGACGCAAAGGCTCTGTACTTCACTTCAGATGATGACTCAGACAAAGTGGATTGTTTCTATGATTTCCAAGAAATTAAAGAGGAACCAAGGTAAACACAAAATCCAGTTATGGATTTGTGGGTATCAATATAGCTAGCCTAATCCGGAATCACTGAAGGCTCTGAGATGCATAGAAGAGTTGAAAGGATAAAAGAGGATTTGAATAGGAAAAGCTTTAATATAATGTAAAATACTATGAGCAGCCTGCAAGTGTTGAGTAGTACGATGCATAAGAAATTGACTCAACTGCTGCACAAAAAAGGAAATAACTGGTCATGTAGTGGTGAGGTAAAGAAGATGGCTTATGAGCCAATGATAGGTGGTGATATGAGAAAATGGTGTACCATTAGATTTGCTAACTTTAAGAGCACTATCTATGGGTGTTCGAGGTGGTTTACTGGCTAGAAAACCAGTGTCAGAGAGTAGTTCAAGAGCATATTTGTGTTGATAAACCAATTTGAGTGCGAGCTACCTCAAGACCAAAGAAAAATTTAAAATATGGTCCAAGTCTTTATTTTTGAAAGCAACATCAAGGTGGTGCTTTGCAGCAGCAATTTCGTCAATATCATTTCCAACTAGAATTAAATCATCAACATACAAACAAGGCTATGAATGAAGTACTTTGAAGTTTAGTTAAAAAAAGAATGATCAGGAGAGGAGTGATAACCATGGGAGATAAGAGCTGAGGAAAGCTTTGAAAACCACTGCCTACATGCTTGTTTTAAGCCATAGAGAGACTTGTTAAGCTTGCAAACTGTGCCAGTTAGAGTTTCAATGCTAGGAGGCAAAGTTATATAAACTTCCTCATTTAAATCTCTATGCAAAAGGCATTGTTAACATCTAGTTGCTACTAATGCCAATTATGGATGGAAGCCAATGCAAGAAGTGAGCGTACTATGGTCATTTTGGCAACTGGTGAGAAAGTGTCAAGATTTGCCTTCGGTTTGGGTATAGCCTTTGGCAATAAGCCCAGCCTTATAACACTCAATGGAACCATGGTCTTTGTACTTAATTTTATAAACCCACTTGCAACCAATTGGTTGCTTACCAGGAGGTAATGAGACAAGATCCTAAGTATGATTTTGTTGCAAGGCTTGTAGTTCTTGTTGCATGGCAACTTGCCAACTCTCATGCAAAATAGCTTGAGTGTAAGGACAAGGTTCAACACTGTGAATAATGGCAAGTGAAAAATGATAATGTGAAGGAGTAAGATTGAATCAGAATAGACAGAAGAAAGGGGATACAAGGTACCTGAAGAGAGATGAGGGACATTAGCCTATGATTGTGATGGGCAATGATAGTCCTGCAAGTATGTAGGTGGCTTTCTAATTCGTGAAGATTGTCTTGGGACAGAAGGAGTTTCAAAGGAGGATGGGTTGATGGAGAAAACAAGTAGAATAGAGGAAGGATCTAATGGAGGAGGAGAGTCAAGATCAGTAGCATTACCATATTGTGGAAAAGAAGGTATAAGAGTGGGTGTAAATGTGGCATTAGCATAAGGAAAATGAGATTAATGAAAAACAACATGTCTAGAGACAAATGTTTCTCTATTATTTAAATCATATAAAATGTATCCTTTTGTACTAGATTTATAACCGAGAAATTTGCATTTCCTAGCTCCACGATCAAATTTCAATTTGTCATGAGATAGAGTGGATGCAAAATAAAGACAACCATAAACTCTAAGAGACTGAAAATCTAGTGTAGTGTGATAAAACATTTCAAAAGGATTCTTGTTAGACCAAAGTGGAGTGGGAAGTCTATTGATGATGTATACAGCATAAGCAACGCTATAGGACCAGAAGTGTTTAGGCAAATGAGCTTGAAATTGAAGGGCTTTAGCTTCATTTAAAATATGCGGATGCTTCCTTTTAGCAACAACATTTTGTTGAGGTGATTCAACACAATAATGCCTTTAGTTTGGTAAAAAGTGGGAAGGAGAACTTCTATACCATTGTCACTTCAGAGAACTTTAATTTTCTTTGAAAATTGTGTTTCAATAAAATTGCAAAATGAAAGGGAAAAGGATTGGGCTTCAGCTTTAGATTTCATAAAAAAAATCTAAGTATATCTAGTATGATCATCCACAATATTTAAGAAATATCTATGGCCATGAATGGAATGAACAAAAAAAGGTCCCTGAACATCTACATGTATTAATTCAAAAGCTTCATTTGTTTTAGAATGACTTACAGGAAAGGGTAGCTTTTTCTATTTTTCAACAGGGCATATCTCACATATTGAATTACCAGAAAGAGAAAAACAGTTATATTGTTTTTATAACATTTGCAAAACTGAATCTAAGGGATGTCCTTGTGTATAGTGCCAAATATTAAAAGGTGTTGAAGAGGAAACATGGGACTTTAAGCTGCTAAAGTGGCCTTTAGAAATGTAGAAGAGGAAGATGGTGCAGGTTTGATTAGCTCGTAGAGCCCATCCTTTACTTTAGCTAAACCAATCATCCTTCATATCCTTATATCCTGTATGAAACACAAATGAGATTCGACTATCAAACAACAATTGAGAGAAGAGGTGTGTTGAGTGACTGAAATCAAATTGAAATGAAATTGGGGAATGCAAAAGACATTATGAAAAGATTCAGATAAATGAATGGTACCAACATAGGTGACTGTAATGTGCTGTCCATTTGGTAATTTTACCTAGATGGGATTGACCTGTCTGTATGATGTGAAGGAAGCTAAGAGAAACTACTGTGATCCATAGCTACAGTAGCAAGGATCCAACTATTTGGTTTATTGGGAGAAAAGGATAAAGAAAAATGATTACCTGGTGTTGTGGTTAAATTTTGAACCTAATTGACATTTTGAGCAACAATGAAATCCTCATGAGTGGTAGGTTGGATAAAAGAGAGCAATTTCTGGTACTGGTCTTTGTTAGAATAGTTGTTAGCATAGTTGACATATTATTTATTTCCATAACTGTATATATCTTTGTAATTATGATGTATATATTTCTGTAACAGATCTTTAGGGATATATAGCAGATTCTTAGATATATATAGCAAATCTTTAGGGATATATAACAGAATCTTTAGGGATATATAGCAGATTTTTAGAGATGTAAATCAAAAGTTTTTTTTTTTATTTAAATGAAAGAACTCTCACCTTGAGAGATATTCAGTAAAAGTGATATGGTATCAGAGCCTAGTTATTAAATCTGTTTCTTGAGTTCTTTTTTTTTTGTTCTTGGCTGAATCTCTTTATTATCAGTTCTTTAGATATCTTGATTTATTTTCTTTTCAAGGAAATGACTTCCAATCAGCTTGAGTCATGCAATATTCGTTTCACTGAAAAAAATTACTCTGTTTGGGAGTTTCAGTTTCAACTCTTTGTCATTGGAAAAGAATTATGGGGCCATGTAGATGGGAGTGTTCCAACACCTACTGACTCTCAAGAGCTTGTTCAATAGAAGATCAAAGATGCTCGGGTGATGTACTGGATTTTGGGTTCGGTTGATCCACACATTGTTCTCAATCCAAAGCCATACAAAACAACAAAGAAAATGTGGGATTATCTTAAAAAGGTTTACAACCAAGACAATGGTGCAAGACATTTTCAATTGGAGCATGATATTGCAAATTACTTTCAGGGAAGTCTCTCTATTCAAGATTACTTTTTTGGATTTCAGAACTTATAGGCAGAATTTACCGATATTATTTATGCTAGTATTCCTGATGAATCACTTTCTGTTATTCAAAAGGTGCATGAAGAAAGCAAGCAGGATCAGTTTTTGATGAAATTGCGGACTGAGTTTGAGCACACTTGTTCCAGTCTGATGAGTTGTGTTCCTTCTCCTTCTTTGGATGGTTGCTTCAGTGAATTACTTCATGAGGAACAATGTCTTCTCACTCAATGTTCTCTCAACCAAGAAAGTGATGTTTCCATTGCATTTGTTGTCCAAGGAAAAGGAAAAGGGAAAGATATGGGAAAAATACAATGTTATAGTTGCAAGGAATATGGTCATATTGCTTTACATTGTACAAAGAAATTTCGTAATTATTGTAAGCAGCAAGGGCATCTTATCAAGGAGTGTCTTACATGTCCTCAAAATCGCAAAGTCAATAATAATCAGTTTGCTGCTCCAGCAGTGTTCATGAATACTTCAACATCTGCACTAGCTATTACACTAGAAATGGTACAAAAAATGATTATTTCTGTCTTTTCAGCCCTGGGGTTACAAGGTAACAATTCTCTTTCCAAATTCTGGCTTACTGATTCTGGTGCTTCCAATCACATGACTAGCTCCTCTAATATGGTTCACAATGTTCATAAGTATCATGGTTCAACATAAATTCAGATTGCTAATGGTAGTACTTTACCAATTACTCACGTTGGTGATATTACACCAGAATTCAAGAATGTTTTTATTTCACCCAAGCTCTCCACTAGTCTTATTTCTGTTGGACAACTGGTTGATCAGAACTATGATGTGAATTTTTCTTGAACTGGTTGTGTTGTGCAGGATCAAGTATCGGGGACGATCATCGCGAAGGGGCCTAAAGTTGGCAGACTGTTTCCTATTCAATTCTCACTCCCCATGCTCTATGTTTTGCTTCTTTTGCTGTTAACCATAAAAATGATGTTTGGCATAAACGTTTAGGTCATCCAAATTAAACTATTTTGTCGCACTTATTGGATTCTGGTTGTTTGGGTAATAAAAATAAATCTTTGGATCTCACTTTTGATTGCTTTATATGTAAATTAGGCAAGAGCAAAACTCTTTCTTTTCCATCCATGGGTAGTCGTGCTACTAAGTGTTTTGATATTATTCATAGTGATGTTTGGGGGATTACTCCAGTTATTTCTCATGCTCATTACAAGTATTTTATGACATTCATTGATGATTATAGTCGATTTACTTGGGTTTATTTTCTTCATTCCAAATCTGATGTCTTTTTTATTTTCAAGACTTTTTTGGCTTATGTTGAGACTCAATTTTCCAAATGTATTAAAGTGTTAAGATCTGATTCTGGTGGGGAATATATGTCTCGTGAATTTCATGATTTTTTGAGAAAAAAAAGGTATTATCTCTCAGCGTTCGTGTCCATACACGCCATGACAAAATGGCTTAGCTGAGTGTAAAAATTGTCATCTTTTGGATGTAACTCATAGTTTATTGATTGAGTCTTCTGTTCCCACAAAATATTAGGTTAAAGCTTTATCCACAGCTGTCTATTTGATTAATCATCTTCCATCTCAAGTGTTGAACCTTGATTCTCCATATTTTCGTCTTTATGGGAAAATCCCAAGCTACCATAATTTACGTACATTTGGTTGTGTTTGTTTTGTACATTTACCTCCCCATGAGCGTCATAAACTCTCTGTTCAGTCTGTTAAATATGCTTTTATGGGTTACAACACTTCTCACAAAGGTTTTCTTTGTTATGATCAATGTTCTAACAAGTTCCGTATCTCTAGAAATGTTGTTTTCTTTGAAACTCAATATTTCTTTTCTGCTCCTAATGATTCCTCTCCTAGTGCTGTTGTTCTTCCCACTTTTGAGGATTTGTCATCATTTACTCGGTTCAAACCTAGGTTAATGTATGCACGTCAACAAACTTTGCCTTTTCCTGATGAGATTGACTCGCCTTTTGATCCTGGTCCTACACCTGTCTTTGAGGCTCCTTTCGAATCAGCCCCAAATGAGGTTCCTTCAGAATCAGTCCCGAGTGATGCTATACTACGTCATTCAAATAGAGTATCTCGACCGCCTAATTGGTATGGTTTCTCTTCAACTCTGACCAATATTGATGTTCCATCTTGTTATTCTCAAGCTTCAAAGCATACATGTTGGCAAAAAGCAATGCAGGAAGAACTTCATGCTCTCAAAGAAAATCACACATGGGATATTGTTTCCTGTCCTTCGTTTGTGAAAGCCATTGGCTGTAAATAGGTGTACTCAATAAAGCTTACTTCAGATGGAAATCTTGATCGGTATAAGGCTCGATTGGTTGCTCTTGGTAACAAACAGGAATATGGAGTGGACTATGACGAAACTTTTGCTCCTATAACAAAAATGACTACAGTGCATATAATCATTGCTATTGCTGCTTCACAGGGCTGGCCTCTTCATCAAATGGATATGAAAAATGCTTTTCTCCATGGTGATCTTAAAAAAGATATTTATATGAATCTGCCACCGGGTTTGTGCTCTTCATCTATATCAAAAGTCTGTAAATTGAACCGGTCCCTATATGGGTTGAAACAAGCTCCAAGAGCTTGGTTTGATAAGTTTCGATCTATTTTGATTCAGTTCTCTTTTGTTCAGAGCAAATATGATTCATCTATGTTTTTCCATAACACCTCTACTGGTTGTGTTATTCTTCTTGTATATGTGGATGACATTGTTATCACAGGAACTGATTCTCTATTAATCATTAAGCTCTAGCAACATCTCAAGGATTCCTTTCATATGAAGGATCTTGGTTCTCTTACATATTTCTTGGGATTAGAAGTGCATTATGATTCTTCTGGTATTTTTTTAAATCAACACAAATATATCCAGGACCTTATTGCTCTAGCTGGTCTTCAAGACTCCTCTTCTATTGATACTCCTTTGGAGTTGAATGTTAAATACCGAAGTGATGAAGGTGATCTTCTTTCTGATCCAACAAAATTTTAGCAACTCTTTGGGAACTTGAATTATCTTACTATCACACGACCCGATATTTCTTTTGCAGTTCAACAAGTCAGCCAATTTATGCAAGCTCCTCGTCATCTTCATTTGGTTGCTGTCCAACGGATCATTCTATATCTACTTGGTTCATCTAGACGTGGTTTGTTCTTTCCTGTTGGTTCCCCTCTGCGCCTTGTTGCTTATAGTGATGCTGATTGGGCTGGTTGTCCTGATACACGTCACTTTGTTACTGGTTGGTGCATGTTTCTCGGTGATTCTTTGATATCTCGAAAGAGCAAGAAGCAAGATCGGGTTTCCAAATGCTTGACTGAATCTGAA
>CATIWR010214992.1:0-31605 GCA_949677035.1 Omphalea diandra
AGTTATATTTCAAGGTTGCTGTCTAGCAGTCTAAAAGAGGTTGGGCCAGTATGCAGTCTATTAGTATTCCAGCTGGTTTAGTCATGTATACTTTATTGTAAATAGTTACTATGTTGTGAACAAGAGACATTGTGAAAAAAAAAATAAATATGATAAATAAATAATAAATGAATTAAGGTTTTTTTTTCAATAATGGATAGATTTAGAGCAGTTAATGACGATTTAAAATGGGATGTCACAGAACATGTCCTCGATGTAGACACAGGAATCTACAAAGAATAAAGCAAAGTTAGAAAGCATAAATGGAAAATGATTAATATGAAAGAAGAAAGTGTAGAAGAATACTTATGTGAGTCATGCTAGTGGGCTCAAATGAGCATGGTGATTGTGTAATCTCTAAAGCTATCATAGAGCAAGTTAAGAAAGAGACACACATCTCCATAAGGCTATCAAGAAATAAGTTTAACTCCCCCGCCACCAACATCTTAAGGTTTAATGCCTCAACAATATAAGCCTATTTACGGCTCCCGACTATCGGTGTAGGCTTCATGGCCCTCTACTCAAAATGAGTCATTGTGCCACACATATCACACCATAACACCATCCTTACATAAGCCTCATACTATGAGAATGCTCGGATGCGTGCCTCAGACATAGGAAGTGTGCGCACCAGTGACTCCACCATTTATGCTTGACACCCTATAGTCCTCACAACCAGCTGCTTCCTAGGTTGTAGCTCCAATGCTTGCTAATAGTTCATACCCTTAAGGTTAGTCACCTATAAGATATTTGTTGATGGGTGCTGAGGCACAAGACATATGTCAGGACCCTTTCAACAAAAGTAATATGTGCTCTCTTAGGTACCACTCTCTAATAGAGGGTCCCATTAGCAAGTTGTGCCTATAAAAGTACCTTTTCGTGTCTACTACCTTAGGCTATCACTCGCACATCAGTCCCCTTCAGTCTAGATGGAGCTACAAAAGAAAAATATCACTGTAAGTATTTGCTAAATTCACCAATATCATAAAACTAATAATTTTATTTTCTTTTTTAGAATAAACATAGTTGAGCCATCGTTAGCTCATTTAGATGATTATACCTAAGCTTTAGCAACTTTCTCATCATGATGCATAAAGCTCTAATGCACGAAATGAGGGTAGCAAAGCTCTATCCTATCCAAGGGGTTGCCACGCTTTGGCAATCCTAACTCAATAGCCCAAGCCTACCAAAAAGATGTATTGTCAAAGAAATAAAAGTGATAATGAGTAAAAAAAAATAAAGGAAATGTAGGTTAGACAACTTGTACCTCAATGACCATTAACAACCATTCATATATGATACTCTTTGGTAGCATCGATGTAAGTACTGGTATAGATGGACAATTGCCACTATTCCCAAATAAAATGGCATGCAATCCTGAGGTCGTCGATGACTAGTAGTTGGCAAATCTTTATAATATCTTTAGAGTTAGAGAATATAGTCCTCATCAAGCTATAAAAAAGAAAGCAGTGAGTCACCTGATCAATATACTCTTAAGGGTTCCTGTCAATCATAGCTAAAGTAGTCTTCTTCAAGCTCAAGTGCTCAAAAAGTAGTATTCCCCTTTATATGGGGAACACATCTAAGTAGTCAGTGGATATAATCCATATGGAGTATAGGATAGTAGACATTACAACCTGTCGATAGTAGGATTCCCAAGCAAAGAATCCCCATCATATAAGTGAAATCAATCGGTGTAAATATCAATTCACCAATCAAAGGTAGTTGGATGGTATGGGTGGTGTCCATCCACCTCTCAAAAAGCACTTGTAGGGCTGTGACATCATTGCAGGGAGACTGATCTAGTAATGTCCTTAAGAATGAAAAGAGACATGTCTCCTCAAAGTGTGTGATCACCTACATGGGCAATCAATTAAACAAAGTACTAACAAGGGTGACTATCCCACTGCTATTGTCAAAAGGGATATCACCCTAGAAAAAGAAAAAAAAAGTTAAAATAACATGACATGAATAAAAGAGAGATAGTTGTAACCAATAATACAAGAAGAATCAAATCAAATGCCAAAAGCATGAGCAACTCATGCAAAAAAGCCAAAAATCAAAATTGCAATAATGCAATGTCTAAAGGTACATATAGCATACATAAAATCAATTAGCGTGCTAATTCTTTACATTTTTACATGTAGGAACACACAAAAATGTCAATTAAATCCAAAAATGCAAAAAATAGTAATTGTGCACAAAGTTTGAGAGAAACATAAAAAAAAACATAGCAGCTCAAGCCAAAAGTTAAAAATTAAATATCACAAGCTTCGTGTATGCATATTATACAAGCTCATTCAAGAAACTAATTTTTTGTGTTTCACATGAAGAGTATGCAAAATGCAAATTAAATTCTGAAAAGCATGGAAAATCACAATTATATGCAAAGTTTTAGATAGACATTTTGAGGCATGAGCACGATCAAACAAAATAATTTTTTAGGCTAATCCAGTCTCTCATACAATAATGCAGGAGATAAAGAGCGAAGTTCAATTAGTGGTAGACACCTATAACAAAAACATCAAATTCACAGGTATCGTGAATAATAATTCATAAAAAATAGATAAAAATTATAAAAAAATAATTTAACCCATAAAATTTTGCAAAAATCCACAAAATTTGCAAAATCAATCCATAAATAATCTGGAATTCTCAAAAGTTATACAAATTCTCTAAGATTCGATAAAAATTTAGATAAATTCTTAAAAATAAAATTTGCCAAGCACTACAGGTATGCATCCTAATCTTTTAAAATTATTATGCATCCTAATCTTTTAAAATTATTTTACAACTAATTTGGATAATTTTAATGTGTATGGATAAAAAAGCAGCATAGGCATGTAAAATAAGGCAACAGTTAGATAAATATTAAAAAAAAAATAGTCCAACAAATCTCACAAGTGAGTGTCTTACAAGCTGATCTAATTTTTAAAGCCAACCAAATGTTTGCATGCATATCAAGGTTTATGATGGTGCATAAAATTCAAAAGTGTCAAAAAATAAAAAAAAGAGAAGAAGAAAAAAATAAAAAAAAAATAGAGATGAATGACCTACCCCATAACCTATGATCAGGATTGCTAACTCATTATATGAGTGGTCATCTCCCTTAGAGAAGTCAGATGGAGCATCATGGAAATTGTGCATAGATATGTCAAAATGGGCCATAATAAATCGAGTCAAGGGAACCTAAAATATCTAAGTTTAGAGAAAGTAGGATGAGAAGGAAGAAAGAAAGTGAAAAAAAAAAAAAGAATGAGACTTAGGGCTGGTTAAAGGGCTTATATACCGATGGTTGTTTGTATAGACAATCTCTTATTTATACATATAGCTAATGCCTCTTTGAGTTTGTAAAATATCAGTATTCCTCTTCGTTTTTTAATTAAATATGTACAAACATATCCTTGTTTATGCAAATCACTAAACAGTCTAATAAAAGGAAAAGAGGAAGAGAAGGAGAAAAAGAAAAGGAAATGAAAGAGAAAAAAAAAAAAAGAAAATGAGACTCACTCCTAGGGGGGCAAACCCCTTTAATCGAATTTGGTAAAATAACCAAAATATCTTTATGTATTGCAAGATCTGCAATGAATAAGAAGAACCATATTTTAAACATTAATCTACCTAGCAAAATGTTAAAACCACTTCTAGAACATAAAATTCCCTATAAATGACTAGTTGGAAAGGCCACCAATGTTCTATTTCACTTTTAATTACATACCAAAATAATAGAATTTCTTTCAATATAGTACAAAAGGACTGCTAGATTATCACTTGTTATCAAAATGATCATCAAAATATAGAATAAATCCCAACACTTATGAGAGGTTGTTGAATCATTATTTTTAGCTAAAATGACTATCAAAACATAAAATCTTCCTCAATATATGCTAGAAGGGCTACTAAACCAATATTTCTTAATAAAATGGCTATCAAGATACAAAACCTTTTTTATAAACCTTTTTTATTTCCTACTTTAGAGCTATTAGAAGTGAATATTTGACATGGATACTAACTAGAAAGCTGTCAAGGAAGCTTAGTACCTGATAAAAAACTACTAAGACATACAGGAACTTTAGTGCCTACTTAAAGGGCTACTAAAGAATTGTATCCTTTGGTATCCTTTTGCGATGTTTACATTTGTAATAATGCTTTTATTCTATCTTGTTTAATGATAATTTCTCAAATGTCATTTTTTAAGCCTCATAAATTAGGGGGCAAATTGTGGACATTAGATCTCAAGCCCCCTAATGAAGAGAAATAATTAGAATTATCCTTAGAGAATAAGGGAAAAATAATATAAAAGGGAGAAATAAAGTTCAAAAAAAGAAACCTTAAACCAAACCTAAACCAAACCCATCATCCAAACTAAGCCAAACCTAAGGCCTTAAAGAACAATGTCCTATTGGCTATACAACTAACTCTTGTGGCTATACAACCAAATCCCAAACCCTAACTGAGAGAAGCTTTTAGAATAGTTGACCTTTGATTCTTAAATGGTTATATGGTTATCCTTTAGTTTGTACAACCAACTACTTAGTTGTACAGATAACTTGTAAACCTTATTCTCTAAAAGATTCTCTAATCGCATTTACTGGAGGTTGAGGATTGATTGTAACTCAAGCCATTTCATGCAGGTGCACTCTTCTCGCCTCTATACTACATCTCCCAGTGAGGGAAAGGAAAAAAGGCCTAATTTTCCTTGATAAAACTCTCTCAAAATAACCTCTCAACCATAAAAAAAAAAAAACAAAAAAAAAACCTCTTTAAACATATAAAACCCACACACCTCACTCACCAACTCAAGATTCAAGGTGCATGTTAGGTTTCTTGACTTAAAGTAAGACATGTATGACTCTTGGATGTGGTGGAAAGTTTGTCATGATTGATGGCATCTTTAGACTATAACGTAGTTTAGTCCTTTGTTTTGATCTTGATAAGATACTATTATGTGTTCTTTTTTTATTGGTTGAGATGCATTCTATTTCCATATTGCATATATATATATATATATATATATATATGTAAGTTTGTGAAACAGTCTAAAGGATCTCCCAATAATACTAAATATGTGTCATAATATGGGGTTGTGCCATTATATAACCCCTTCCTCTTGATCTTATAATGATCAATGGAAGGTAGAAGTAAGCAAGATTCCACTCGTTCGAGCACAATCTTGAAAATCAAGGCACTCACAACCACTTGACTTTAGTCAAGACAAAATTCCTAGGAAAGATGGATTTTGAGCCTAATAAGTCAACTAGAAGGCCTAATCCATCTTCATCATATCAAAGACTAGGTTTGGAGTGGGTATGACGTGGGGAAGAGATTAGGCAACCCCCAAACTATATAGATTTAAGGGATTCAACCATCGGGTAGCTTTGGTTCACAATTATAATTTTTAGCTATATTTTTTAATTAGCATATGTTAGATGACCTTTTTCCACATCATTCATATCATCCACGCATTACAAATATTCACCATAGGGAGGGGGTATATTCATAAGCATAAATGGGGGTTTAACATGTAATGCCATAAATGTACATGAAACTTGCATATAATAGACATTTTAGTATGTAAAGAGGCACCATTAGTCCTTAAATTATAAGTAAAAAGAAATAAAAACAACCCATAAAACCCTATGAAACAAGTAACTAAAATCAAGGCTTACCATCACATCTTAAGGGATAAAGGGTTTACTCTACTATGTCTATAATGTTTCATACATGTTGTCATGTTAAAGGTTAAATAAGTTAGCCTAAATTACTATCCATATCCATTATTAGGTATATTAAACAAAATATAAAATGCTAAGCACAATATAAAACATGCAGGTGAGAAAAGCATTAAACAACATTAACACATGTAACATGAAAGAACAAGGTTACACATGAAGGTTAATTAGCTTTAGGCAAGAATTTTAGACGTAAATGTAGGGATCATATGATCATCAACTCCTCACCCAAAGTGCTTTGAAAGAATTCCTCATATTAAAGCATCATTTAATGCATCCCTAGCCATGGATGGGGCTAGGATGCTAAGGAAAAAATGAAAAGATACCTAAAGAAAGTCTAAAGGTTTACACCTTAAATTATTAATCAACACATGAGAAAGAGAAAAGAAATAGGATCTTAGGGCAGTAAGCTCTCCTCTATTTGAACATGCAACCACCAAAATGAAGTGGAGGAGAAGATGACCAAACTAGTTAGCTTGTCAATCTATTTTCCATAGTGGTGAAGACTAAGGCACACAAACATCCACAATCAACATAAATGGTTACCCAAATTGAGAGAATTAAAGAGTCCTTGTCATATTCCCTAATGAATCACCCAAAAATCGTAAAAAAAAAAAAAAAGACAAATAATATATGGAAAAGTGATCAGTATCTCTAAGATGAAGAATAAGGGTCAAAGGTATTGCAACATGCCTCATTATTATTATAGAGGCTCACAAGAAACCTAAAGAAATAAAAAAAAAATCAAAACAAAAGCATAAAGCAATAGTGGCAAAAGATTGTTGTAAGTAGTGAAAAAGGGCTAGAAAGATCAAATTAATGGTATATACAATCTACTTAAGAGTCTATATAGACATAATACAAGTCCATACAAACCTTTAAAATTGGAACTTTAGAAAAAAAAAAAAAAAAGAGAGTAGAAAGTATGGGGATAGGGGTTAGTCCTTATATGAACTTTTAGTTTGGTGTGAGAAAAATCCTCTAAATGCTAAGGATAACAACACAAAAATATGGTGCAAATGTTTTTTTTTTTTTTTTTACCTTGAATGCTTGGTGTTTTGTGTTAGGGTTAGTGTTTTCTATGCAAGGTGGGATTGTTAGGGTTTGAGGAGAGAATTTTGTAAAGTTTGTTAGGGTTTTCAAGCTTTTTTCCTCATTCTCAATGAGAGGGGTATTCATAAAGGTAGAATGGGTAGAACTGAGCTCAATGGCTTAGATTGCACCTTAACAATGAGAATAAGGAAAATTCTATAAAATAGTGTTTATAAGTTGTTTATATAGCCTAAGGGATGGTTGTACAAATGTAGGGTTTGCAAACAACTCTTTAGGGCTTTATGGTGAAATGTTTTAGAACATCCTCTCTACTAAGGTCTAGAAGGGATCAATACAATAATGAGAATGGTTATATAACCAACAGTTCACTCCCATAGGGATATCAAGGTTTCTTGTTTAATGGAAGGTGGGTTTGATTCAAGGCTTTTTCTTAGCTTTTGCTCCTTTCTTATGTAATGAATCCCTTATTCTTTAGAGATAATTTAAGTAGTTTTTCATCATTAGTCTTGCATCCTAAGGGTCCAAAATCTAGTACTCATAGTTTGCCCTTTACTTTATGGAGATTGGAAAATAACATTTGATAAATGATTATTACACAATCTGTAACAAAGCATTAGCTGTAAAATGTAAATAACATACAAAGGATACAACTTCTTTAACATATCTTTAAGTGAGAACTAAGGTTCTTGATAGCTCTCTAGTAAGTACCAAGTTTCTTGGTAGCACTATAGCTGGTACTAAGTTCAACTACTTTCTTCTAACAACTCTAAAGTAGATATCATGATACATTATCCTTTTAGCAGTCTTCTAGTAGATACTAAGCTTCCTAATAGCCCTCTAGCAGTACATAAGTCAAGTATTTCTATATAGTAGCTTTTAAGTAAATACTAGGGTCAAACATTACTTTAACAATCCTCTGTTAAGTACTGCAAATAAAATGGTACTTGAATATCCCTTTTAGTAAATATCAAAGGTACATATTGCTTCAACAACTTTATGGTAAGTACTGAAAGTAAATTTACATTATGGTAGCCGTTTTAGTAAGAATTGAAAGTAAATTATGCTTCAGTAGCCCTATAAAAAGGTACTAATGGTGAAACTACATTCTAGTAGTCATTTTGATAGATATTAGAGCTAATTTGCACTTCAATAGTCTTCTGCTAAGTACTAAAGGTTAAACTACATTTTGGTAGTCATTCTAACATATATTAGAGGGAAATTGTGCTTTGATAGCTCATATGGCATGCATTTGAAATAACTTTTGCAAGTCTTATCTTTCATACTAGTTTTCTTAGTATTTTAGCAAGGTCTATTAGTTCTATCTTTTTTTTTTTTTTTTTTTTTTTTTTTTGTCTTAATTCTAAGATTGGAGGGGCATTTTTATCATTTGATTAGGTTTTGCTTTAAGAAAATTACATTTCCCTCTTTTATTTTTCATTTTGTTATTTTCTTTTGTTTTTCTTATTTTCCATTTTTCTTTTCTTTTCATTTTCCTTTCTTTCTTTTCTTTCTTTTTTTTTCTTTCCTTTTCTTTTTTTTCTTTTTTTTCTTCTTCTTTTTCGTTCTTTTTCTTTTTCTTTTTCCTCTTTTCTTTTTTCCTTTTTGTTCTATTTTGGAGGTTTGTATAGATAGAGGCTTGTCTATACATACAATGTAATAAAAATAAAAAGGGGTACCAACATTTTGAACTATAAAAGGGTATTAGTTATTTGTACAAATAATCTTGGAGGTATATATACACCATAACTGACTTTAACTTGTCATTTTTCACTTCATTCTCCTATTTCCTCATTTTCTCTCTAAAGAATTCTCTCAAGACTTAGTTCTTTTAGGTCCCCCTTGCTCTTTTAATGACGATGGCCTACTATAATGCCCGATGCATATATAATTTCCACAATGCTATTGCGAATTTCCCTGAGGGGGGGATTATTCTTCATATGATGAGTTGGTGGCCCTAATGCACCACCATATCTTTGCTTTAGTCTCATTGCTCAAGCATGAGCATTCGAACACCCACCCAAAGGGTCTAGAGCCAAGCATGGATTCATACTTGACCTACAATCCCATGTCTCATCTATTTGTCACTACTTCGAGCATAATGAGTCCTCTGACTCTTGTTTATTGTTTTTCTCTATGCAATGGGATGATTTTATTGCATTAATAAGGCTCTACTTCTCAAATTTGAGGCATCACATCTAATCTTAAAATTATTATCAAAGTTAGGTAAAATAAGTAAAGGTGCAACAACTAACTTTTCTTTAATCAAATTAAAAGTGATTTCTTGCCTTTTCCCATTAGAATCCAACACTTTTACTCATAATGTTAGTTGATGGTGCCAAAACTGATACAAACCTTACAAATATGGTTGTAAGACTTAACACAAGTATTGCAGAATTAAAATCAAGTTTCATAAGATATGCTAAAATAGGTTTAGAAAGAACCTTGACTATACATTGATGAGATAAAAACTAAAGGTATAAAGAAAAAGTAGATGCCACACTCAAGAAAGGAATAAGATGAGTGATAAATTAAGTTTAGAATACCATACTTGATAAATTTTTAAAGTCCTTAAAAGAACCAAGATATAATTTTCTCAAAATTGGAGAAAAACAAAGACAATGTTATCAATTCAATTAAATTCATTTTTACCTTGTACATGACTTACATATGCTACTAAATACACTTATAATCCTATTTGGAATAGGAAAAATAGTCCTAAACAAATTTCTAAATATATTACCAAAAGAAAATGGAAAACTAGTTTTAAGGTAACTATGAAATAAAGTCCTAAACTAAAGACGAAACTTAGTAGCAACCATAATAAAGAACCAAAACAAGTCCTCCTCATTTAGAAACACTCAAAATTTGTCCACCATATTATAACTAAGCCTAATTGCCATAGAATTTAGTATATGCTTAAATTTAACCTAAAATAGGCAAGTAGAAAGCCTCCTTTATTCTTGCAAGTTCATGAGCTTATGTATGATCTTCAAGTTGTTGTCTAAGCATAAATCATGCTCATTTGCTTGCCTTAAAGCAATAGAAGCCCAAGTCTCTTATACTACCCATTGAGTGCATCTTTCATCTCTTGGCTTTAGCTCTTGTAATAGGGTCTCCATTAATGTGCAAAGGATTTCTTGAAACTTTAGTAGCATCTTCATGGTTGTCCTCATCACTCGAAAGCTATTGTTTAATGGAAATCCCTAGTGGTATCTAGAGAAGATAATGTAGGCTTGGTTTGTGTCGAACCTCTATAGATATTTGTGTTCTTATGATTATTAATTCTCTCAACCTATCTTAAAAGAGTCTTAAACTTGCCACTGCCCTATTCAAGCCTTTCTTCTAAGGCATCTTAAGACAATGAAGATAATGTTTAGTTAATATATTTATTATTCAGAAAGATTAGATAATATATTTAGAATCTATACGATTTGAAAGATGTTGGAAAGTTTTATTATATTTTATTTATTGTAATGTTAATTTCTTAATTAGTTTAAGATGTTAGTCTTTAAATATGGCTTAAACACCATATGTAAGGGGTCTTAAGTTCTTGATAATTAATATAATTTTTAAAGAGAGTATCTATATGTTTCCTTTCAATTTTTTATATTCTTTTGAGACTTAATGAATTTTTATGTCTATTTGTTTGGTCTTACTATGCAAATCAATAGAACTATGGAAAGTTATTTCTAATTTTTTACGTGCTTCTTTCTCATCTAATTTGATGTAGAAGCATTCTTAAAAGATTTATTGAGATTTCATTTAATATTTTCTTTTTAAGTTAGGATTAATTTTTAGAAAAAAAATATTTCATTTTAAGAGATTTTTATGTAAGTTCCTATTAGAATTTTCTATATAAGAAGAGATAATATCTAGTCAATATATTTATTATTTAGAAAAATTAGAGATTAAATTTAAAATCTCTATAATTTAGAAAAAAATATTGTGTTTCACAAAGTTTTATTAGTCCCTTTATCCCAAAAAGATTGTTAGGTTTTTTAAAAAATATTTAATATTTTGTCAACTCACAATTTATAGTATATTTTTCTATCTATACCCTTAATTATATTCTGAGAAAATAAATATATTTTTATAATTTAGTCATTAATGAATCTAATTTAGACAGATTAATTATAAATATTTTGATTTAATGACCAAAAAGTAATATGGACAACATTTTTTAGATTGAAAAAATATTTTATTATTTATTGTGATTTTATTTTTTAATTAGTTTAAAAATTTGGCCTATGAAGGGTTATAAGCACCACAAGTGGTATTGAGTTTTTGATAATTAATAAAATTTTTAGATCTTTTAAATTTTTGATATTTTTGTAAGAATCAATAAATTTTTATTTATCTAACGTTTACGTGCAAATGAAAAGAACTATAGATCTAACTTTGGCTACATCAATTTGTATAGCCATGCTCAATTAAACTGGTTTATATGTGTTTTTGGTTGTCATATAGGCCCTTTAAGGGTATAAAACGTGACCCTAATAAATCTTACACAATCTGCATAGTACTTGAACGAATATATTTCTGCAGTAAATTTTCACCAGCATAGGAATGGCTTAATCACTCCTTTAAATCAAGTCTCTTAGATGACTCTTGAAGGAATCCTAAAATTTAATTTTGATGCCACTTATTATCCTCTAAATCTGTAGGACTTGGAGTTAGCTGTAAGGATTATACTGACATGATTATTGAAGAGGCTTCTCCTGTTATAAGGGCAAAGTCCAACAGTGCAGAAGCTAAAGCTTTATGACTTGCACTGAATTTTGCTGTGTATCTCAGTCATTTTCATTTTTTGCTAGCAGAAGCTGAAGCTATCCAAACTCAAGGCCAAAAGATGTGGTGGGAAATAGATGGAATAGTTCAACATATTTTGTACAAGTTGTTTTTACCATATGTTTTATTTAACTTTTGTTCCCAGCATTTGTTCTGTAACTTTTTCTTGTCATTAATGGCTCATCAGTGGCCGGACTCTTTGTTTTATTTTTTTTTTATATCTTAGTGATTTATTTTTTTTCATATATATATATATATATATATATATATATATTTAATTATGACAAAACAGAGGGACTAACACTAATTAATCAAAAAATATTTTACCGGACTAAAAGCACAATCCCTGATTCCCTAACTTCGTATTCCAAATGATCGTCTCGGACTCATCCTCTTTACTACTTCTGCTTCGAACTCTGCCCGACCGCCGGATCTCTTAACTCAGCCGCCTTCGTCGTATTACTAGATTGCTCGTCTTTTCAACTAGGCCATCGCCTCTCCCCCTGCAGATTCGCTCTCTATTTCTTTCCGTTTGTGTTTGTTTACGTATGTTTTCTTTTTTTGTCGCCTTTCGTTGCTTCATATGTTTTTGATGCTTTCTTTAGATCCAGTTACTGGGTATTTTCTACAACAGTTCAATTCGTTTAAGAATCTCAGAAATTTTGGTTGTTTCTGTAGTTTTCCTTTTCTTCAACCCGAAGCTTCTTTACCAGTGATTAGGTGACATTTTGACCAAGCTCAGTTGTTAATTGCGATCCAATACAACGATTTCTTATGTATGAATTATTGGGTTTATGGATGGATCAAACTTAAGTTCTTTTTTAAGGTTTATGGAGTTGCTACTTGTCATATTCCTGTGTTCTCATGTGCATTTTGGTTATATCTGGGTGTTTCTTTACGTTCAATGCTGTTAACTTTGTCACTCGAACTACCATTACTTTATGTAATATATCCGAAATTTTGCATTTGGACTGTACTTGTAACAATATTTTCTTGCTTGTAACTGTACTGCAGACTTTTGAAGGAAAGAAAATTAACATTTAAATACAGGTTTTATTTTATCAGAACTTTTTAATATATTTCTTTTGGTGGCACCAGATTGTACTCCTTTGAAATGACAAGGTGATGCTGCTTCAGGAAAAATGAGCGGAAGTGGCCGGAGACGCAGTTCTAAGTGGGATTTGAAGGATGAATCTCGCCTGCAGTTTGAAAGTGGACATGAGAATTCATGGTCTGCAAAAGCAGGCTTATCTTTGCATGAAAGAGAATCTCAGCATGGCTGGCTTTCTCTTGAATTAGCAGGTGGTAATCGCCACAAGTGGACTGTTGTGGAACCTTTACATGGAAGAAGTTCACGTAGAGATGGTGTCATTGATGAAGACCGGAACAGAAGTTTAAAAGCAAGGACCTCATGGGAAGGGGATGACAGTTATGGGACAAGGATGTCTCCTGGTCTTGATGATTGGAGACAGCAAAATCATCACAATTCTCCTAAAAATGAATGGAAAAGATCAAGAAGGTTTCATACTGCAACTTTTCAGCTATAACTGTGCGTTCCAGTTAATGTTCTGATTGTGCATTTTTATATATGATGCTATTGCTGATCATTATATACCGATTTCCTTTATGTTATTAAGAAATTACTCACCGTTATTTCCTCAAATTTGTTTTTGCCAAGTTTTAATATTTTTTGTTTAAAAAATATCTTGTTAGTTTGTGGCTTCCAGTGTTCCCATGTACTGGGCATGATGCTTTTCGACTTTCTGATGGAGTTTACTTTTCATGAGAAACAAAGGAATTGAACATTGCTGACTAGTAAATCTGATTCTATGTTGAATAAACTGAGTGGTCTTTTTTGCAAAAAGAAAAAAAAGAAAAAAAAATTTCTGGTTGGGTTGATACAGTCTGTTGATGTTGTTTGATTCCCCTGTCTCTTGTTCATTATGCAGAAGCAGAAGCAGGAGCCAGAGCCAGAGCAGGAGTAGAAGCCCAGTCTGTGGCTTTGGGCGAGAATCAGGCTTGTATGACCGAAGTAGAGGCAGATTAGATGTATCATCTCAATTATGTAAAGATTTTACTGCTGGAAGATGCAGGAGGGGCAGTCACTGTCAATTTCTTCACCAAGGTTCTCAGACTTATGAGGATGGTAGGGAAAGAAACAGGAAAACTGTAACTTCAAAATATTCCACGCCCCATGATTCCAGGGAGTATCCCTCAGGGAGTGGAAGATCTACTGATTTTTGTAACGATTTTCTTAAAGGAAACTGTAGGAGGGGTGAATCTTGCAGGTTTCTCCATCATGGCGCTTCTCATGTTACTAGTAAGGGGTCTTCTAATGAGGACAGAAAGCATAGGGTTGCATCTCCAGAGAGACGCAGTGATCGTGAAGCCCGCAGACCAGTTGATGTTCCCTGCAAATTTTTTGCTGCAGGTCATTGTCGTAATGGAAAAAATTGCAGGTTTTCTCATCAGGATCTGGCCCATGCTAGTCCTGACAGGTCATGGGACGCTAGGGGTTCACTTGACCAAAATTCTGATGATGGGGAAAAAAAATTGCTGAAAAATTGGAGCTCTACAAGTGCTTCAGATGTTGGAACATCGAGTGAGAATAAAACTCAGGCAATCGGTGCCCGTGATCAATGGGGCACTGCACGATCTGCTAATGAGAGATGGGGTCACTGTTTGGAGGAGAACAGGAATCTTGCTGATCCACCAATTGATCATATAATGGCTGAGAGAGATAAAGCCCATCCATTGAAGATGGAAAATACTGGGGATAGCAAACTTGCTTCTGATCATGGAGCTGGTGATAATTGGCTGAGAGATACAGACATGTCTCCCAGATGGAATTTTAAAGTCCAACCTTCTAACGATATTGATAAACAAGAACATGCTTGTTTAAGTTCTTGCAATTCTAGTATAAATCTAGAAGCTTCAGGTCAGGCGTACGATGCTACTGCAGGTTTGCCATTGATTATGAATGAATCATCTGCCAAGCTACAGAGCTATCATTTGAGGGAGGTTGGTACTAGTTCTTTGCCGCATGATGATAAGAGTGTGGCTGGAGAGGCTGCCAGTTCTTATAGTGGCATTCCTGCCAAAATTATGTCGGCACAAAGCTTCAATCAGAATGGTTTGAGTGCAAATGTTTTTCCTTTTCCTGGTTTAAATGCAGTTGTACAAGGTCAGGTAACCATCCCAACATCAGGACAAGGTATTATGAATCCTCAAAATTGGACTCTGGTTCAGGAAGAAAAGACAATGAACAAGCCAGATATTGGGGAAGCAAATACATCCCAACTGAATTCCGGAGTTCCATTGACTCAGAACATGGTAAGCAGTGAACAGCTAACTCATCTTACAAACATCTCAGCATCTCTAGCTCAGTTACTCGCAAATGGACAGCACCTCCCGCAACTTTATGCTGTTCATAATTCCCATGCTGATAATAGCACAGAAATATCTTCCCTTGCTAACTCTGAAGGGCCTGTTAAACCAAATTCTGCTATACAATTAAATCAAAATGCAGGGCTGCGACAGCAGTATAATCCTATATGTGACAGCTTTGAATCTGAGAAGTATGATGCCAATAATAATCCCCCAGGTTTTTCACCAAACCTCATTAGGGAGAAAAACATTGCTGATGGGAAACAGGAAATGTCATCCAAAAGCTTATCTCCATCATCTCTTGCTGGTGCACCAAACGGTAGCGAGTATAATAATTTTGGCAATTTGCAAGAACCTAATGGCAAGAGTTGCCAGTTACATGAGATGGAACTAGGTGCAAGTGCAAACTCCAAAGCAGCAAAGGAAAATGGAGTGGTGCCTGAGGAAAGTAGGAAGTCAGAGGATGACAAGACTGCACAAGAAGATGGTCCCTTGGAGAATATTGATGAAGACGGCAAGACTGATGAGGTTAAAAAAGGCAATAATGTTAAGGGTGTTCGTGTTTTTAAGTTTGCACTTGTGGAGTTTGTTAAAGAGCTTCTGAAACCCACGTGGAAGGAAGGTCAAATCAGCAAAGATGCTTACAAAAACATAGTGAAGAAAGTAGTTGACAAAGTTACTGGAACGATGCAGGGAGCTCATATTCCTCAAACACAAGAAAAAATTCAACAATATCTTTCATTTTCGAAGCTGAAACTGACCAAACTTGTGCAGGTGGGCTCTCATTTGCTTAGTTGACTTTGTATTTCTAAGTGAATGTGAATTTGTTATGGGATAGGAATTTTGGTAATTTGTTTCTTTAATATCTTTCCATGGTACAAATTTATTTCATGGTAGAAACTATCTTTTTATGCCTAGCTTTAGTTACCGTCTTTATTTTATGTCTTTCATTTATTTATAAATTCTTTGTTTTGGTCTGGGTTGCAGGCATATGTGGAGAAATTTCAGAAGGATAAGTGAAACAGGGACTTCCAATGTTTGCTATTCATTATTTTTCCATGTTATATATTGGACTCATACTATTTCTTGTGAATTTATTATGATAATGCAATGTCTAGAGCAACATTATCCCTGTTTTGTATCTTAGATGCTAGAATCAAGACTAAGTTCTTACCTGCATGTTTACAATAGGGTTTGCTTGAAAGTTCGTGCTTTCACTTCATTTTGTGTGGGTATTTATGCTGCATGGGATGCCCCTTTTGCATTTTGTGGTTCAGTCGTAGGGCATTTTGCTTATACATTCTAATTTTACCGCTATGCATTACGCTTTGCAATTTTACCTTATCTGTTCAATTTTGGCAGTGTTTGTTTTTTTTTTGTCATGCAGCTGTCAAAGGTACTTATTGGCTTTATACATTAAAATAGTAATTTTTCATTATATTTCCTTAATTTTTCTTTTAAAATTTGAATTGATTAAGTATTTCATAACTAAAAGAAAGTAATTTTTCAAGTAAAAATTACAATAATTTCAATAAATGACAACTTCACCTCAATTTTGACGCTGATTCAATTGTTACAAGTTTGGTGACAACTTCGCCTCAATTTTGACGCTGATTCAATTGTTACAAGTTTGGTCTATTGCATATAGGGTTGTCTATTTCGAGAGGTTTAAGTATATTGGTGCAAGTCTGAAAAATTTATTATTATAATTTTTTTAATCATTAGGACCTTACTATTATTATTATTTATGTAATTTATCTGTATCTCATGGTATGCATAATCTAAAGTAATTATTTTGCCTATTTTTTTTGAGCATGATTGTCTTCTGATGAAATTTGAAATTTAAAACCCAACACGGCATCTATTTGTGTCTCAGGTGTGCCTATCGTATGTGGCTTTGTTGATTGAACGCATTTTAGATCAAATTGACATGATATTTGTGTTGGTTACATAATAGCTAGTAGCTAAACATTATTTTTTTCATACCTAATGCAGAATGAGAAGTGGATGAGCTGTTCTATTGCGCCTTAGTTCAAGATGTATCGGATTTCATTGTCAAATGTTTTTGTTGCGTCTTTAGCATTATTGCTCATAATAATAGAAAGGCATGTGAAAAGAAAAGTTGCGCATGAATACCTGTCGAAGTAGGAATCCCAATGGCGTAGGAGAGGGTGGCCATTACCCATCCTCATCTTGGCCTTCTAATGAGAGGAATTTTCTACTGTCTCATCCGCGGGAAAATCTCATGGATTATTTTTTTTTTCTATTTGAAATTATTTTTTAAAATAATTATGTTAAATTTTAAAATAAAAATATTTTACATTATGTATATGTGTGCGCGCGCTTATCTGTGTGTGTAGTGTGAAGAGTTTTTGCTCTATTGTCATCCTATGTCGAAGCTTTAGTGAAGAACAAGAATTATTAATAGAACCATGCAATATTTGCAACTTTAGGCGTTGCGCCTCTTTATTTTGCAACAATCGAAATGCTTGTTGAAAATGTCCTAAGAGATAATATTTTGTGGTAAAATAAATTTATTTTTTGTCCATAAAATGTAAAAAAAATGATAATGCTTTGGAATAAAGCAATACAATGTAGCATTCCATACGATTGATTGAATTGTTTGAGACTAATTAACTTCATAGAGCCAAGTATATTGGCTCAAGAATTATGAATTAATTAAAAGTAAAGAAACTTGATGAGAAACCTTATGCGTTGTGTGATTATTATAAAATGTTCTCTAAGGTGCTGTGAGTGCCTTAAAGTCTCGTGGTTGTGCTTGAATGAATGGATTTTTATTTGCAATTGCTAACTTTTTATTGATTATCAAGGGATCAAGAAAATGCAGGGTCATACTTTAGTACAACTCTAAATAGTAGTATGGAAAGGGATCATCAAGGGATTAGGAGGAGGGTCTCTCAATAGGTAGAAGCCCCTATTTTGAGTTAAGCGGCCAATAGGGGGCTAAGAAGGGTTAATACTTCTGATACCAATGAGGTTGGTTTGAATCCTTATTCATATGAACACAAGTGCCAAGCTTTAATTCAAACATTAAACAAGATAAATTCTTAAAATCTCAATTATATCTCTAGAAAATTTATTTTTAACAACCTGAATTATAAATATTTAAGATGTATTAATCTTAACCTTAAATTAACTAAGTAATTTAAGACCTAAATTAAATAAGTTTGTGAAATTATTAAGCTTTTACTCAACAATCTCACTAAGTCCTTTTAAGAACTCAAGAAAAAAAAAATATTTCATAAGAAATCATAATTATATTCATCGTCAACTATCACTTTCACGTTTTTTTATAACCCTTTATATAGGCTTTACATTGCTTTTTGTGTAGGAAGAAAAAAGACTTAATTCTAATATAAAAAATATGAAACAATCCAAATAGGGAGATAACATGTTCTATTCGGCCAAATAAGGTTTTTAATCTCATAAATAGGTGTTATTCCAATTGAAGAAAGGAAAAAGAAAACTCCTAATTAAGTAGGACTTAACATTCAGTCAAAAGAAGAAGAAAATGAAGCGAATGATATGTTGAGATCTTGTCAATCTTGGAAAGATATTTTCACTTCACTTTTTTTTTATTTTTCTTCATCATGTGCCGAGCCTCCTTTAGTTCCTCGTTAATTCTTCCATCAAAAGATGCTTGAAATATTTTTTAAAGTTTCTTAGAATATTCTAGAACCTTTTTGGAACCTTTCAAAACCTTTAGAATCTTCTATAACATTTTTGTGTAAATTTTTCTATTTGTAGAGTTAGACTTCTTGATTTCATTTTGAGAATCCATACATGAAATGAAAGCATCGAAATGGCCATTTTGCATTTGTGAAGAATATTGTCCAAATAAGGCAAGACCAAATAAGATAGGTTCAAATATGGTAGTTCTAAATATGGTAACTCTAGATATGTAAGTCCAAAAAGGCAAGTTCAAACATGGTAGCTCTAAATATGATAAGTCCAAATAAAGCAAGTTCAAAAATGGTAGTTCCAAATATGACAACTCAAAATATGATAGGTTTTGAAGTTTTTGTGATGTCTTTCACCTTTCGAAAGAGCTCTCCTTATTGGTCTTTGGTCACTTTTATTCTTTGTAACCTTAAGATTGCCCCTAGCTTGATTCATATCATACCCTGCTCTCTTTAAAAAGATTCATCCTCAAATTTAAGCCTATAAGAAAATGAAAACTAAGTATAAAAACTAATAAAGATAGATCTAAATCTAACTTACCATGCAAATTGCAAGAATCTCCATTAAGATCAAATACAACTCGCATGAAAACCACCAATAGAAATGTTAGAACACACCAAAAAAGTAAGAAAAGAATGAAAAATGAAAATAAAGTAACTAAAAGAAACCCTAAAAAATATTTTCCATATAGTATGAAGAAATACTAAAGCATCATTTTTCTTTAAAACAAAAACACTAAAAGATCTAGGTTTATGAAAACAAGATTTAGAAATCAAATAAGAACATTAAACATAAGAATTTTTGAAATCAAAAGAAAACTTTCTTCCTAACTAATGCCTAAAATAGAAAGAAGAATAAAACAATGGTTTATAAACATTAAAACAAGAAGAATAGCATTTAGAAAAATAGAATTTTGAAAAACAAGAACTAAGGTATTTTAAAAAGAACACACTTCTAGAATGAATAGAAGACTTGTAAAAACAAGAATTACAAGAAGTCAAACTCCTAGAATTCAAAGAGGACAAGCTAAAATAGAATTTAAAAGGAAACAAATGTTTAAAACTAAAAAAGTTCTTTGAAATGCAAAAATATGAAGAAAAACATTTATCACTAAAAGAAAAATGATTAAAAATGTTAAAACATGAATAAAAAGAAGTATCACATTGAAAACAAGAAGAAAAACATGAAAAAAAATTTGAAGAAGAAGAAGAAGAAATGCTAAGAGAAGGTGGAAAATGTTGAGAACAAAAAAGATCCTTTAAAACATGAAAACAAGTATTTAAAGAAGAAAAAAAAATTAGAAACACAAAAATAACTATGCCTAGAACACATAAAACAAGCATAAACATCTAAACAAGAATTAGAAAACTCCCTTTTAAGGAAATTTGCAACTTCACTATACATCATAACACCATCACTAAAAGAATTATGAGTTAAGTTGACTTCCTTTCTATGCACCTCCATTGAAAACCATTCTTCATAAACTTGAAAAAGAGACATAAAAACACTATATAAAATATTATAAATTTCATTAGTTATGTAATACATCCCTTTGAACAAAAGCATTATTGTAGACACATTGGAAGAATAACTCTCATCACCCTATTTTTCATAAAGATGTTTATCTTTCTCACCCTTTTCTTTTGCATGCACATCTCTTGGTTTTGGTGCATCCACTTTAAGCTCTCCTTTTCCTCCTCTTTGCTCAAACCTCTCATGGGTTTTCTCATAGCTCTCATTTTATCACGTTAATTCTTTTTCTTTCTCAAACACATTTTCTTTCATTACTTTTTGGTCCTTATAAATTTGTTGAGGTGATAAAGAATATAAAACAATATGTTTGCCCCTAAAATCAAACTCATAAGTATTAGAGAGCCCATCATATTTAGCTCGCCTATCAAATTGTCATGGTTAACCTAAAAGAATATGGCTATCTTGCATAGAAATTACATCACATAGCACCTTATCATTATATCTACCAATGGTAAATGAAATTTTAACTTGCCTAGAAACTTTTACTTCATCACTATCATTTAACCATTGCAAGTTATAAGGTTTAGGATGTTTCAAAGTTGGTAATTAAGGCTTTTCAACAAGATAGGTAATAGCCACATTAGTGCAACTACCACTATCCATAATAACAAGAAAAAGATCACCATTAACTTTACATCTAGAATAAAAAATAATTTCTCTTTGCTCTAGACCATCCTTAATTTGGGCACTTAAAGATCTCCTTGCAAATAATAGTTCTTTGCTACTAACTACATCAAGCTCATCATCGTTAGGATCTGCCATGATTAGAAATAACAAAAGAAAATCCTTACAAAATCACTCCCTCACATGTTTATACTTAAAAAATGATACTCTCCTTGTGTTTCACACAATAAGGCTTTTTCCCTTATATGATCTCACACATTCTTGCCTTTTTACCTTTCAATATTATTTTCTTTAAGTTCTTAGAGCACTTAGTTACTTTATGCCAAGTGAAACTTAAATTGACCATAAACAAGTTAAAACTAATTCTTAAAACACTTAGAAAACAAAATGAATTGAAAAGAGCACAAATGGTTGCAAAAATAAATTTATAAATACCTAACCATAATCTAAGAATTTATAAGGAATTTGAAGTTGCAAATTGGAGTTTCAAACTAAAAAATATGGTAGGAATTATGCCTATGCAAATGGGAATCAAAGAATTGAAATCGGCTTCTTTTGGTGCAACATAAGTTCTTATGCGATTTTCTAGCTTCCCTTCTTTCTTTTCTTTTCTTTTCTTTCCTCTTTTTATTTTTTTTATTTTTTTAATTTACTTTTTTGTGACCTTGGAAGCTTAAAAAAATTGAAATTGAAATGATTACAAAGAATAACTTAAAAATAATGCAAAAACAAGTAAAAGTCGAATGAAGTATGATTAGAAGCAAATTCATAATTTCACCTTCCCCTTAAATTTGAATGATGTGGTTCAGCCCTAGACACTCAAGAAACACCAAAAAAATGATTAGACATAAAAATAAATGAATTGGAATGAAAAATAATGAAGAAATTGTAAGAAACAAGCTAAAAATCAACTTTTCCTTAATTTAAGAAAATTTTGGCAACTTCCAAATTTCAAGGAATTTCTTGAATGAAATACTTCAAATATGCAATTAAGGTTATAAGAAGGGTTAATTGATGAACAAAGATGAATTTCAATAGGGGAAAAGTACAAAATCAAAGATTTTGCAAAGTTCCTTAATTTTAAGAAATTTTTGCAAATTATGCAATTTTGATGGAATTTAAGTAGGATTTTTGACTATATGGTTTATGATGATGAAAAAAACTAGTGGAATGAAGAAACAATGAAAAAAAAAATGAATTTGAATGCAAGAATTGAGAAAATATCAAATTGGAGATGAAAGGTGATGAGTGCAATTTTGATGAACTAAGAACAATACAAGGACATGAAAGATAGATACCTTTGATCTTAAATTTACCTTGGCTTTAATACCAAATGATACGAATGAAGTTGGTTTGAATCCTTATTTGTATATAGAACATAAGTCTCAAGCTTTAATTCAAAGATCAAACAAGATAAATTTTTAAATCCCAATTATACCTCTAGAAAACTTGTTTCTAACAACTTAAATTATAAAGATTTAAGAGGTGTTAATCTTAACCTTAAATTAACTATGTAAGTTAAGATCTAGATTAAATAAGTTTGTGAAATTATTAAGCCTTCACTCAACAATCTCACTAAGTCCTTTTAAGAACTCAAGAAAAGAATTAATCTCTCATAAGAAATCAAAATTATATTCATCTTTAATTATCACTTATACATTTTTGTGAGCCCTTTAAATAGGCTTTACATTGCTTTTCTCTATAGGAAGAAACAAGACTTAATTCTAATCTAGAAAATAAGAAACAATCGAAATAGTAAGAGAACATGCCCTATTTGGCCAAATAGGGTTTTAATCCCTTAAATAGGTGTTATTCCAATTGAAGAAAGGAAAAGAAAAAACTACTAATTAAGTAGGACTTAGCATTCAGTCAAAAGAAGGAAAAAAAAAAAAAAAGGAAGAGAATGATATATTGAGATCTTATCAATCTTGAAAAGATATTGCAACTTGATTTTTTGACTTTTGTTCCTTATGTGTCAACCCTCCTTTAGTTCCTCTTTAGGACTTTTATTCTTCCATCAAAAGATACTTGAAATATTCTTGAAGGTATCTTGGAATATTCTAGAACATTTTTGGAACCTTCTAGAATCTTCTAGAACATTTTGTGCAAAATTCCCCATTTGTAAAGTTTGACTTCTTGATTTCATTTTGAGGTTTCCATACATGAAATGAAAGCACATAAATGACAATTTTGCCCTTACGAAGAAGATTGTCTAAATATGGCATTTTCAAATATGATAGTTCTAAATATGTCAACTCTAAATATGGCAATTCCAAAAAAGGCAAGTCCAAATATGACAGCTCTAAATATGGCAAGTTCAAATAAGAGAAGTTTAACTATGACAGTTCCAAATATGACAGCTTCAAATATGATAGGTTTTGAAGTTTTTATGATATCTTCCACTTTTCGAAGGAGACCTCCTTGTTGGTCCCTTTTATTCTTTGTAACATTAAGTTTACCTCTAACTTTGTTTATATCAACGTCGGTACTATACTAGATACCACTTAACTCTAGTCAGGATAAAATTTTGCGTGAGAAAAGGTTTCGGTCCTAATAAGTCAACCAGAATGCCCAATTTGTCTTCACCCCATCAAATTTCAAGTGTGAAAATTGTTTACAATGTGAGGAAGAAGTTAGGCACCCTAAATCATTTGGACTTTAGGGTATAGCCTTCAAGCATCTTTGGTTCATATTTACAAGTTATGCCCTCATTAATTACTTTGTCCATTTTAGAACAATCTTAATCATACATCTAGCACGTGTTCATCCATCCATATCAAATAAACAATTCAAGCATTTTTGCACAGGGATGGGGGTACATTATTAAATGTAAATGGAGAATTCATGCAATCATATGAATGAACATAAAATATGCAATGATTGGCCCTCCTAACCTGCAAAACCAAGCTCAGCTTAGTCCATAAAACATAATATGGAGCATTAAAAAAAAAAAAAACACCTAAACCTATTCTAATCAACCAAAGTGTTGAAACTATCTTACCCTTACTTTGCCTTAATAACACCTAGACTACTTACCTTAGGTATCCATTATCATTAGTCTTAAGATATATCAATCATAGTCCAAACCTATTGCCCTAATCATCACATCATGCTCAAATAACAAACAATAAATCAAGTTATGCATTAGTGATATATATTGCATTAAAAAGGGTGTATAATGTGAAAAACATGTGAATGACAACACAAAATGTCATTGGGTAGAAGATGGGTCTAGATTTTGGGGTCATAGGTGTCCTAAAAATGTCTCCCAAACTGCCTTGAGTGTGATTGAGGTACCAAGTGTAATATGAAAAGCAATCCTAGCCAGTAAAAGGGTTAGGATGCATGCTAAAGCAATAAGATGAGTAATATATTAAAGTGATAAGAAAAACTTGAATAGGTAGCATACTAAAAGTAATAAATTGGGATCTTTGGTACTTGAAACCTCTTTAGATCATTTTTATAATTTATACCACAAGAATTGTGAGAGGACTAAGTTAACCATGTGAAAGGTTAACCAAACCCCTCTAAGATTATGAAAGGCAAAATAGTAAAATAATCAAGCAAAACATTATAAATAACTATGCAATAAGATGGAATCAGGCCATTGATTTTTTAGCCTTTCCCCATCACCTTCCTTTAAACTTACAAACAAAGTGGTAAGAAGACAAAGATAAACATAACACAAATCATGTTAATAACCCACTAAACCTCATATATTTATGAAATATGGCTAAGGAATGGTGGATAAAGGTCATTGGTTGTTGCAACCTACCTCATCCCATCCATCCTTAGGCTTAAGAAATGAAAATGAAGATTAAAAACATAACGAAAACTAAAAAGAGTACATTCTATGAATAGTGCATATAAACGATGCATGTGACCTATATAAACCAATTTGTCATCTTTATAGACCATATAAAGGTATGTATAAATAACTATGTATTTATACAGACCACTAAGGCTATTATAATAAGAAGAACACGAAAGAGGAAGGAGAAAGGAAGAGCAAGAAAAAGAGGGAGAATGAAGACCTGGTATGGCATAGAGTTAGCTCTTGGTTCTCAAAGGCACTAAAAGTGATAGAACCTCTCTAAAATTCAAAGGAAACAATGACAAAAAGAAGCTAAACTTGGCCTTTTACTTTGAATCTCTTAAGCTAGTGAAGGGTTCTTTAGTTTTTATGGCACTTAGGGTTTGAGTTTCCAATTTGTAGCACTTCTTTAAGGTCTTTCTATAGCCTCCTTTAACCCCCTCCAAATGGTGAGGTATTTATAAAGACAAAGGGGTGCTTCTATACTTTGTGGCATAAATTTCACCCTATCAATTCCTCTTTCTCTCTCTCTGTCTCTCTCTCTCTCTATCTATCTATCTATTTATCTAAGGATAAGATCAATGAATATTCTAGAGTTTAGGATTTTGAAGTTGTCTATACATACCATTAGTTATTTTTATAGTAATTTTTGCTTTTTTAGTTATTATTTTAAAAGATTTTTAATGTTTGGACTATAGGAGGTTGTCTATACAAACCCTTAGTTATATGTATAAACCTATCAAGTTAGCTGTACAACTAACCAAATTAACTAAATAGACCATTTTCACAATCTCACATCAGGCTCTTTTGGCTTAGGTGTTTGAGGGGTATGTTTGTGTTGGACTATGACAATAGAGATTGATTAGTACTAATACTTTCATTTAGTGTTGCATTGCAGATTATAAGTTTGTTTTTTCATTGGAAGTTGGATAAAATTCAAAATCTCTAACCTTGTTAAGTTCACTCAAATTTGCGGTGTATATATTATAATTCACGACCTCAAATTAGTCACAAGAATGGATAAAGCTAGGCCAAAGGAATTCGCGAGGAAATTTGCAGCCGCGACATAGCCGATAGAAGTGAGCTTGAGTCACAGAGGAATTCGAGGTGGGTATCGCATCTGGATTTGTGATCATGACTTTCATAGTGACAAAGAAGGGAACCAAAGTCACAGCCATAGCGTGCCAAGCATCCTAGGTCATTGTTGAAGATAAAAAATTACGAGTGTGACTTAAGGAGTTATAGTTCCTCTCTAAACAGAGGAATTCACAGTCTCAATCGCACCCAAGACATAGTTATCACATGACCGTGACTTTTGAGAGTTGTTAGAATGTAACAACTATATTTTCTTGGACAACCCATATATAACTGACACGTAGACTAGCCGTTAAACACAAACATGGTTTTTTGCCGTAATTTTTAGCTCCATAATAGAAATTGGAAATTTGCAATCGCGAAATGGTAGTAGCGACCTTAACCTCTGTCTGACAAGCATTTAATGCTAAATCTGCCTAGCACATCTTAGAGATTTGTTGATAGTTTTAGACCAAAATCTCCTTGGTGGATATGATCTATAAATACTCCACCAAACAGATGTAAATACAAAAGAATTCATTAATTTGTAACCAAACTCTTACCTATTTACTACTTAATCTTTCATTCTCATTTATGTGTTGCTAATTATTAGATGTGAGTAATAAACACCATTCTAAAGAGGTTGAGAGTTAGCCTAGAGTCAAAAATCTTATGAAAGGTTTTAGTATGAGCCTGTAAAACACTTGTGAGAGGTTTTTATGTGACCCTAGAAAATATAAGGTGTAAGGTTTTTATGTGAGCCATAAACATAAGTTGTAAAAGTTTGGTGTGAGTTTGGAACCACCAGTTATGTTAAGTAAAACATCCAATTAGAGAGAATTGGGGAGTGGACATAGGGTTTGTTAACACCCAAACCACTATAAACACTTGTGTCAATTTTTCTCTTCTCCTTCTCAACTTCTTAAACACATTTATTTTTCATTTTAATTTTTAATCAACTACCAATTCAACCCCTACTTCTTGGTGCCCTAGGCTAACAAGTGGTATTAAAGCCAAGTCTCACTTAAAAAAAAACCTTAATTGAGTGAGTAAAGGTCAATGGTACAAGAAAGAATCCACACACACCTTAAGCCTTATTTTGATGGACCAGACTATACTCATTGCAAGTATAAAATGGAGATCTGCCTTAACACTATTGTGGTGGATCTATAGGATGTTGTTGTTAAAGAATGAAAGCCACCCACTAAAGTGGTAGATGAGAGTAAAGAGATAATCCCTAGAGAAGAATGGGTTGAAGCACACAGAAGATCCAATGGCAAAAACAAAAGAGCCATGGTAATCCTTCTAAGTTCTCTCTCCAGAGAAGAAATTGGAAGGGTATAACATTGCCAAATTGCTCATGGCATTTGGAAAGCATTAGAGAACTATCATGAGGCCACCACCTTAGTGAAATCCAGCCGACTTAAAATGTACGTGACAAAATATAAGTTATTCATGATGAAGGAGGATGAGAGCATAACAGATATGACAAACCGACTCTTAGCTATTGCCACCAACATGAAGAAGTTCGATAGGGTTCTCACAAACCATGAGGTAAACTCTAAAATTCTAAAGTCTTTACCTCTTGAGAAATTTGGTGCTATAATATATATTATGCAAGAGTCTAACTTGAAAATAGGGAAGGTTCAACGAATGTTTTGATGGGCAAACTCTTGACTTATGAGTTGGACTTAAAGAACGATGAGGAAATAAAGAACATGAGGGGCAAAGGAAAAAAATCTGAAAAGCAAGAATGGAAGACATTAGCACTCAAATCATCTTCAAAGGAAAAGGAAGTAGAAATAATCTCAAGTGAAGAGGAAAGTGACAAGGAGGATGAGGAACTTGCAATGCTTTTTAGAAGGACTAAGGAGTTGATTAGAAGAAGAAAAGAAAGAAGGAATTTCAAGAAAACAACTCCTAATCCCAAAGAGAAATCAACCAATATCACTTGCTATGAGTGTGGCAAGCAAGGCTACATTAAGTATGATTACCCCAAGCTAAAGAAGAAAAAGAAAGGGGACAAAGAGAAGAGGAAGAGCTTTAAAGCCACTTGGGATGATAGCTTAAGTGAAGGTGATGAAGAAAAGGAGATTGCTAACATATGTTTCATGGCTCGAAAGGACTCTCTTAATGAGGTAAACACTTCATCTCATTTTAATTATGAATATGATGATTTAGATAATGTAAATGATGAGCTTCTAAAAGCTCTCACAATGAAATGTGATAAATAAAAGTCATAAATTAAGACTTATAAGAGGAAGTACAAAAATTATAGGATGATTGCAAATCCCTTAATAGCTTTGTAAGTGAATTGAGGGCTTTAAATGAAGAACTCAAAAAATCTATGGAAAATCTTTCCAAATCATCTTCATCACAAGCTTCATTAAGAAAAGAGAATGACTCTTTAAAAGGAGAATCATTGAGCTTAGAAGCACTATCTTTAAATTTCATAAGAGTAAGGAAGCTTTGGATACACTCATAGTATCACAAAGGCCTCCCTTAGTTAGGCATGGTCTAGGTTTCAATGAAGCCTCAGCCTCCACACCTACACTCACTACATTCATTAGAGCCTCAACACCTCAAACTTTAAGTATTGAAGTTTTTGGAAAGAAGAATGCCCAAGGCACTAGACCCCTAATGCCTAAGGGGAAAAGGAAAGTGCAACAAGGCTCAAAGTCTACTTCTAAAAGAGCTAATCATGCTTACATGTACAATAAGAACCATATCAATCCTAACACAAATAAAAAATTCACATCTACATCCTTACATGCATGCTCATGTTCTCACACAATCATAATCGTATGAAAAAAATCCCCTACTCAAACCAAGACAATGCATAGAAGAAAGACATATAAGTCTAAGCTTCATTGCCATTATTGCATGAGATATAGACACATTAATGTTTATTATTACATTAGGAAGGCTCACCTCAAATTGGAGGACCCTTCAATACCTAGCCCCCTAGGACCTAAGTATGTTTGGGTACCAAAGAAGAGATGATTTATTTGTGTTGTATAGGGGTGTTTGGCAGCCACCAATGAATCAAATGATTAACAAGTGGATAATGGATGCTCAAAACACACGACAGGTAATAGGAAGCTATTCATGGCCATAAGCAAAAAAGAAGGTGATAATGTCAAATTTGGTAATGATGCCAAGGGTAAGGTAGTTGGCATTGGAACTATTGGTAAGAATGGTTGCTCTTTAATTAATGATGTTTTGTTAGTTGATGGCTTGCAACATAATTTGCTAAGTCTAAGTCAATTATGTGACAAAGGTAATAAAGTCACATTTGATCCTAGAGAATATTGAGTTAGCACATTAGTGGATAAAAAGGTTGTTTTCAAGGGTGAAAGGAAAGACAATACCTATCTAATTGCCTTAGATAATTTGGCTAACCAATCTGTTAAATGTCTTATGTCTCTTAGTAATGAAACTTGGCTATGGCATAGAAGACTTGGACATACTAGCATGAAGCTCTTACAAAGCTTATCTAAAGGAAAGCTAGTAAAAGGTCTTCCCAAGGTAAGTTTCTCAAAAGATAAGACATTTGGTCCTTAAAAAATGGGGAAGCAACATCAATCTTCCTTCAAAGCTAAAAATGTTATAAGTACATCTAAACCTCTTCAACTAATTCATATGGACTTGATAGGACCTACTTGGCGTGCTAGTTTAGGTGGAAAATATTATGTAGTATACCTAGTAAATGATTATTCTAGGTTTAATTGGGTATCCTTACTAGCTCATAAGTATGATACCTTTGATGCTTTCAAAAGTTTTATAAAAAGAATTCAAAATGAAAAGGGTTACTTCATTTGTTTTATAAGAAGTGACCATGGAAAGGAATTTCAAAATGAAGCTTTTGAATCTTATTGTTTAGAAAATGAGATTTTTCACAATTTTTCAACCCCTAAAACACCACAACAAAATGATATTGTAGAGAGGAAAAATAGAACACTAGTAGAGATGGCTAGAACTATGCTTAATGAGTATTCTTTACCAAATTAATTTTAGGCTGAAGCCATTAATGTAACATCTCTATCTACATTTATTGGCATTATCACATGAACATATTCATTGCATAAATGATATGAAATCCCACACGAACATATGCATTGGATAAATGATCATTTAGATACATAAATTGGATAAGCATAACGATGACGCATGCACCATTGCATTTAGGACACTTGAACATATACGTAATGTTTGTATAGTTGCATAGCAAATTTTTTATTTATGTTGTGTACATGTTATAACATCATACATAATGGTGTTATAGATCTTATTTTAAAGTGTAAGGAGCATCTAGGAATTAGAACATGGATGGAGGTGCTTAAGGAGTGAAGAAAAAGGACTAAAAAAGGAAAGTGAACTTCCAACCAATAGGAATGCAACACCATGATTTTGTCTTATTACAATAGGTTTACAAGTGGAATTTTTAACCCTTTAGGATCAGAATACAGAGCTTAGATGTGAGGTACAACAGAAGAAAGAGAGAGCCAATAAAGAAAGAAAGGAAAGAATAAGAAGAAGAAGAAGAAGAAGAATGAGAGGGAGAATAGTGAGCTGCCTAAGGAGGAAGCCTAAGGTTTTCTAATTCTGGGACAATAGGTAAGTTAATTTATCTTCTTCTCAAATGAAATTAACCCTCATGAAATCTTAATCATGCATGGTTAGTGAGAACTATGGAGTATTTGAGGTAAAACTCTTGGATGGGAGTTGAAATTCAAAAGAACAAGAGCTGATTGTGTTGATTTTATTGTTAGAGCAGGATTTTGAACACATAATTTCATAACCTTAGAAGAGGAATTAGAGAAAGTTCAAAATATGAAAGTTGTAGCTTTATTCCTCATATAAATTCATATGAAACAGTTTTTCTTGATTTGGTGTGTGTGAGGAGTTATGGCTCCTTCCTTAGGGCTGGTTCACAACCAACTTAAATCACCTCAATCTTTCTATTTTCTTCTATTGTGATGGCCTTATGTTCTGATTTTGACAAAGTGTAAAACATGCACATTGTAGGGTTATATCCTTATAAACGCCTGTAAAGAATTTTGGATTGATTTGTTGTGTGGAAAGACATATGGCTCATTGATTGTGACTAGACCTGTGCCTGGATGAAACCTCACCTGTCCTTTAATTCTATTTTCCAAGAATTTGATAGCCATAGATTAAGAATTTGGTGATGTGTTAAACTTTAAAGTTGTATACTTATATATTATCTACATGAATGTAAAATATTGTTGCCAAATTTTGTATGGTTGTTGAGATATTAGCCTTTCATTATGACTGATTATCACTATGTTGAAAATCTGCTCACCCTGAGATTTGTCATTTGTTTTGGTGATTTTATAGACTGAAGTAGACAACAAGTAAAACATGAAAAATGTTCCTTTATGTGTTATGTAACTTTTGGTAAATCAGTTTTGCAATTTGATTTGTAAAATTTAAGATATATTCAAGAATGTAAGACATACTCAGTCTGAGATGATATTGAAATAGAAAAAAATTCAAAAATTCACCTCATTTTCTGTGTGTCTTATATTTGCCTCAAATTTGAATATGTTGTATTATTATATGTATAGTTTATTTAAAAAAAAGAATCAAGTCATTTGGATAAGTATATCTAGAATATTGTTGTGAGAGTGTAGCAAGCTCAGGCTGCCATATAAGGAAAAACATGCATAAACACTAGGTTCACTTGCATGGATAATGCCATAGTTTCATACCAAGCATTCATAATCATTTTGGCATACTTATAACCATGTATGTATCAAATGTTAGGATCTCAACACTTTAAGGAAGCCATAAAGAGAGAACCAAACCTACCGTAAAGATTGGTTACATCAAAAG
>CATIWR010214995.1:0-12435 GCA_949677035.1 Omphalea diandra
ATCTGTTCCTGTTTCTCTCACATTTCAAGCATACATTATTGAAATTTTAGCTTCATTTGTTATACGAGAAGTATTTTTCCTTCGTTCTTCGGAGTCTCAGGCATTCTCATGTTAACTACAAGCAAACTTCGACCACTGCGGAGGACCCCTTGCTAAACTCACTTGAGGAACAAACAGACTTGAGATCACCAAAATTTCATCATAAACTACCCATCACAGAACCAACTACCATTAACACCGGGAATAGCACCAACTCCCCATAACATCACATTAAGCTAAAAACCATTTACGGTAAAATCTGAAACAACCATGCAAGACTTTCACTTCAAAGATTTTAAGCAGCATAACTGAATATATGAATTAAAAAAAAATAAAAATTGAAAAACAGAGTTCCAATGCAACACAATTACTTAAAATGCAAACAGAAGCCCACGAATACCAAATTAGCCAGGTCAACCGCAACAGATGATAAACTAAGAAGCCAACCCTTAAAACAACATTATGCTCGGAAGCATGCCAAACTAATCATTACTTTAACCGTGCATAAATATACCAATTGCTTTGATTACGAAAATAAGCTACTATAGGATAAGCAGAATGTTTTCAGCACCATCCATTTAAGGCATTCCAATGTGAAATAAATTAACAGGACACTGTAATCTCGGCAAATTTACAGTTTGGCATAATTTCAACCTCTCTTCAGCAGGACCACCGTGATGACCATCACAGCCAATGCCATGAAGGATGCTCCCAGATTCTTATCAAAAAAGGATGATTGAGATTTTCCATCACCAGCTGCAGATACATTATCTGCAGCTGAAAAGCCAAAAACTTGTTCAACAAAAGTAGAGACATTGTTCACCATCTCAGAAATAGTCTCCTTGATCCTCTCGAATATGCCCTTGGGCTTGTTCTCAAAGTCTCTAGCTTGGCTTCCTTCATCAGAGTATTCAGAGAACACCTCTGGAGACCTCAAATCAGATACCTCGGCATCTTCACCAGATTCTGTAGGATTCATACAGATATTGGTGGGTAAATCAGAGCCTGCCAACAGGAGTATGGAAAAAGAATTTAAAGAAATTCGTGTAATGTTTGAAAAAGAGACCAATTCTTACCGGTCTTCTGGGACTGGAGATATCCCTGAAGAGCCTCATTTTTCAAAACAGCCTCCCAGACATTTGGATCCGCCGCAATGGAAGCAACGATAGACTAATCACCAACCAAAATCAATAATTAAAGCCCTATATATGAATCTTGGCATTTGACAATTTTAAAGGAGAACATTAACGCAACAAATAAAAAATTCAGGATCAAATAGAATCCTATTTGTATAGAATTCTCAAGAGGCTAAATCATTCAAGAATATATTACAAAAAAGGACTTGTAAATCGAATGGGAAATAATCTAGTTGGTACAATTTATCCCCTCATAAAAGATTTGGATTCTCTGAAATAAATTGACTGCTATATGCTTTTGCAAACAAAGAATAATCTTAAAAAAAAAAAAAGGTAATTTCAACTGCCAATGAACCAATTCACGGATGTTTCATCCCCAAGGATAGTACGCACAAAATCAGAAAGTGTAAACAGCCCAATATAAAGCGTGCATATCAAAGTATCCAGTAAACTAAAAAATTCCCGACAGAAAGGATCACAATTATGAAATTAAATTTTCTGCAAGCTCGACAGTACCATCAATAATTGGATTATCATAAATAAATTGATGTCATAACATAAGTTTATCAGCCCTGTGCTTCAGGACTTTCATTTAGCAAAGCAAATGCCTTCATGGCATATGTTGGGGATCTTGGCTCACAAGCAATGCAACTTTTAGTCTCCAAATAGTTCGAGTTTGTAAGCAAAGTTGAGTCAGAAATTTGACTCGTGTAAGCAGACGATGCCAGAGACACTCTGTGAATAGCATGTCCAGGATAGTGACAAAGTCAATAAAATGAATAAATGAATGTAAAGCAAAGATTAAAAATAAAGAACAGTGTAAGATCAAAACTACAAAATCTTCCATGCATACACTACACAACTAAACACAAGACACAATTAAAAAAAAAAAAAACGAAGATGAGCATTTAGATATAAGCCAATGGCCCAACACAAACCCATAAGAGGAAACATCGAATGCACATTATTTTACTGTACCAAATCAATATGTTGCAAGTACAAGGGAAAATATATCCAACTGCCAAGTAAGACAGATGGGATGACAGGTGCAGGTACAAGTGTGAGTTTAGAAGCTACCCGGATGTGTTTTTTAGAAGCTCCCCAAATGGATAGTAAAAGAAAATGGCTTTTGAAAACAAATATCAGGAAATTTCTATGCTGTTTGGCCACATAGTAAAACTCACAAAGAACACTACCTAAGATGATAATTTTTGTTCCATTTGATGAGGAATATCTAAAACATGCATTTTTTTTATTTTTTTTTTCATATAGAGGGGCTCTTCTATCTCCAATTTTAACCTGTCTAGGTGATGGAAATAAGAGAACAAATATAAAAGACTTAAGGCTTCTGTATTTGCTTGCACTTTTTTTTAAAAAAAAAAAACTAATTCATTAAAAACAGAAAAGTTTGTTCTTTAAAAAAAAGTATAAAGTTTCTTCTTTTTATATTTTTTCATCCAAATCCCTGAGTTTTAAAAAAATGTTAACAAAAATGAGATTAATCAATCCTTTTCTAGATATTGTGATTTTTTCTAAAATTTCAATGAAATTTTATTTTTTATAAACAATCCTTAAAATTATTGAAAAAATATTTAAAAATTTCATACATATATGTTAGAATTGAAAATATTTTTTTACATGAATTATAAGAGATGTTATTCAAAATTGAAGGCTAGTTTTACTGGGTGTGCTTTATCCTCAGTAGGCGTTCCTCCTCCCTATTATTCAAAAAAAAAAAAAAAAAAAGGATTCAAATTTGAAACAGCCAAATCCCATCATCTAAATGTCAATACGAAAAATATGGGATGTTTGAGTCATAACAATTAAAATCTTAAATTAAATTTTGTCTCAAGATATTTGTACTGTATTATTTACTTTCATTTCAGGATAGGTGTGTTTAAACAAAAATTATATTATACAATTTAAAATTTTTTATTTTTTATTTTTAAGAAAGTGAATGAGAAAAAAAATTTACTACCATACGAATAATTTTTTCCCCTCTTTGTTTGATGTTTAAACTAGATAGATCATTATAGTAGTAAAATTTTCTTTATCAATTTTACACAATTGTGTACTTAGATACTCAAACTTCAGACCTCCTCCCATTAATTTAAAATCGCCCTTTACCACATATGTGAAAAAACAAAATATGCACACAACGTTTTTAGAACATAAAAAAATAGAGAAATCAATAAGTTATACAATTTAATTAAAGATTAAATTTTAAACAAAATTTTAAATTTAAAAAATTTATTTATATATAAATTTATATTATATAAAAAAAAATAAACTGTTTTTCAAGTGCTCCAAATTTATTTAATAATTTGCCGGTGCGAATTATGCAAGTTGATGGTATTTTGCAACTCTAAATCCAAATAACTCGCAACTAATAAGCTTCGTTCGTAATTTATTTACTCAACACTTGCAACCAAAATTATTACATAAAAAAAACATAAAAACCAACTTATTATTTAATTTAATTAATTAATTCCCACATAAACTCTCGTTAAGCCTCCGGCAATCGACCAAATAAGCAAACCCATATGCCATATTCTTCAACGTGGCCTCATGCAGCTCCGCGTCAGCAGTCGCCGTCGCATCCGTTGAAAAAAACACCCGGAACCCTCTAACAAACGCGTCACGTGCCGTCGTTTCACAGCACAAATTAGTCATAACCCCAGCCACTATAACATCCTCCACTCCCATCTTCAAGAACCTCTCATGGAGGCGCGTGCCACCACCAAACCAGCTGTACGTGCTCTTCTCCACCACCTCACCATCATCCCTCACCAACAGTTTGATCTCCGGCATAAGCTGAGAAGCAACGGTACCATCAATAATAAGATCATTGTTCCACCACTCCCCGAGCATGCCGTGGTCGGCGGGAGACTTGTGACGGTGGCGTGTGAAGATCACGGGGATAGAAGCTTGTCAGCAGAGATGGATGGTGGAGATAAGGTTTGCGATGATGGGTTTCGCCATGTTAGAGAAGTAGTTTTGGACATCGATTATTAAAAGAACTGAGATCTTGGGGTTTGGGTTTCTCCTTCTGATCTCGTATTTCTTGTAAGACGATGATGGGCAAGCCTCCATTTTCGTGGCGGTGATGATTTAATTAGTAATAAGATATAAAGAAATTATAATACTAAGAAAAAGTAATGATTAGTGAAAATCGACTCAGGATTAGAAGAAGAAATGATGAGTTTCTAAGTTGATGATTGATTGATGAGCTCAGAATCAGGGGAAGAGAAAGCTGCTGAAATTGTGATACGATGCCAGACCCAAAGACTGAAGAGACTGATGAAATCCGATGGTTTTAGTTTGTCATTTACGTCGAGGATGGAATTCCATGCATTCGTGTAAAAATACTATTCTGTCCCTGACTTTTTTAATAAAAATGAATTATTCATTTTAAATTTAGTTCATAAATTATGAAATAGAAATGAATTCATATGAATCATATAATGTCTGCTCTTTTTTTTTTTTTTATGAAACAAAATTCAACAATAATTTTAGGTCTTGATAGTACATTGGTTTAAAAAATCTGATTTTAGTAAAAAGCACTGGTTGTCTAGTGGTAGAATAGTACTTTGATTCTCAGCTGGGGCATAAACAATTGAGCAATGAGCTCTATTTTTTATTTTAAATCCTATTCTCCCAGCATATGTGGTAAAATTTGGAGATTCGTGATTTAAAATTAAAATTTAAAGCATTTATTTTTTAAAATTTATTTATTTTTTATTAAAAATTTAGTTTAATTTTAAATTTAAAATTATTATTTAACAGTTAAATCAATAAATACTAAAAATTTTTATTAATATGATATATATATATATATATATTATTAATAAATCAATAAATTTTTTTTAAAAATAAAATCCATTAAATATTTATTCAATAATTATAATTCTCAACTAAATTAATTAGATTCAACTCTTAATTTTTAATTCATATTAAATAATTATATAATTAAATACTTTCAACATTTAAATTATTAAATATTTAAAATTCAACTTTTAAATCAATAATACTTAATTTTCAGATCTATCAAACATTACATTATATTAAGACTAATAAACAATACACGTGGCAAAATTTGGAGAGTAACATCCAGTGATGTCATACAATTTGGAGAGTTCTCCAAGCATCCAGTGATGCTTCGTGCCCATCAACACTAAGGCTACACATGTGGCAGAATTTTGAGAGTTGTAATTATATTGTCTTGGCTTTGATCAACATAATTGATTTGTTACAGGGGAGCATGGGGTCCATCAGTCTCATCTGATCTTCAGATGAAATATAAGGCACCCAAGCTTTATTTTCTGTTTATTTAAACCTTAATCTCCAAGCATCCAGTGATGTTATTTGCCCATCAAACATATTTTGAGAGTTGTAATTCCATTTTCTGGATTTGATCAACAAGAAATGGCATGTTAGAGGAAAGCATCCTCGAGTTTGCAGGTGGAAAATCGATTTGGGGATCAAATCATATTCATAAGCATGGATTTATTCAATGGATGGCAGTTCATAATGGATTTACACCAAGTCCCAAAATGTGTAAATGAAGGATAGTTCAAGATAGTGTGTTTTGTGCAATAATAGTGCAGCATTTATTTATTTTAGTTATTGTTGTCCTAGTAGCATATGGAGGAGGGTTCCTAATTGGATTACCAATATAAATTTGATCTTTCTCATAATTAATAACGGTACATTACATTAATTCTGCTTTCAAAATTATAATATATTAATTTTAATATAAATTTTTTAGGTGGCTATATTTGAATCAATTGTAAAAATCTCTAATATGATAGTTATAATATAATGTGATACTGACATTTATGTTATAAGCCAGAAAATATTTCAAAGACAATGTTAAATAATTTATTATCATAAAAATTAATAAAATGGAGTTAAAATATCCACTTTATTAAAGAAAATAAAAAATAAAAATTTATTGCCAATAATGTACCGGCAGCATGTCATAATCGCAGTGGTGTCAAATTTTTTCTGGTCTTTGCTTCTTATGCCAATCTTTTTTTTTTTTTTTTTTTGGTCAAAGGGAAATATATTAACAAGGCCAAAAACTACAAATCCACAGAGCAGACAACTCGGATGAAGGGTTAGAAACTCCATTTGTAAGGTTATCATCAAACTGCGCAACTGTAACAGAATCCATTTGTTGATTCTGGAATAAGGATTTATTCCTTACTATCCATATGGACCATAGAACAAAGCTCACTCGTATCCAAACCTCACGCTTGGCACTGAATCTCCATTCTTGAATGAGTTTTTCCAGCCATTGTCTTAGAGTAATATCAGATGAAATGGTGGGACAATAATGCATAAAAGAAGCAAACCAAACCTGTACTGCCTTTGGACATAACAACACGAGATGTTCTAATGATTCTATATCTTGCCAACAGAAGGGGCAAGAGATTGATGAATCTAAACCTCGTCTACAAAGGACAGATCCTATAGGAAGTCTGTTTCTTATTGCTTTCAATAAGAAAATGTCACCTTTTTAGGAAGATCAATTCCCCAAAGAAACTTCCAAAAGCTCGTATTGCAACTATTGGATGATTCAACATTACCGTGAGTTGCATATAAAGATTTTCGAACCAAAGTAGGCTCAGTTAACTGAGAATTGGCCAAATTTACTAGGAGAACAGACCCAGCAATCAGTTGTTAGGGATTTCCTATGGGAGTGATTAAGATTGCAGGCCTTTCTAAAGGTGAGATAAAAGGCTCAATTTTGGTTACATCCCAAGCACCATGGTTTAACATATCACAAACTCTATACAGATTGTATTGAAGAGGCTTAAAAGAAGATAATTGGAAGTTTGGAAGTGATGGTATCCATGGATGGTCCCACAGAAGAGTGGATTTTCCATCATTGATTTGCCTAATTGCACCCTTTTAGAGAAGATTTCTAGCTGCAATAGGGCTTCTCACACTCCATGATGCCCTATACCCAACCTGAGCTTCACAAAAGGAATCATTAGGATAGTATAAAGCTTTGATAAGTCTGGCCTAAAGTGAATTAGGTTCAGTTGCAAGCTTCCATGCTTGCTTAGCTATAAGTACAAGATTAAACTCATATAGACTCCGAAAACCCATTCCTTCCAAAGCTTTAGGTTTAATTAATACATCCCAAATATCTAGACACAGTTTGTCAGCCTCAATATCTTGATGCCTCCAAAACTTGGCTAGGATAGAGTTGATTTTCTTGCAAAGACTTTTATGCAGCAGAAAACATGAAAGAGTAAAAGTAGGAACAACTGTTAGAACTGATCTGAGCATCACTTCTTTGCCTCCCTGAGATAAGAAGATGTGGCTCCAGTTTTCGACCATTTTCTTTAGCGTCTCAAGAATGTAGGTAAAAGTTTTTTGCTTATCGTTTCCCCATAATATTGGAAGCCTTAGATATTTGTCTCCTATCTCCATAGATTTCATACCAAGGCATTGGTTTATTTCACCTTTAATTCCCTGTGAAACAGATTTGCCAAAAATAATGGAGGAGTTGTTAAAGTTAAATAACTAACCTAAGGCTTCTTAAAATCCAATAACGATATCTCTAAAGTTCACAGCCTGCTGATACGTTGCTTTTAGACATAACAAAGTGTCATTGGCATAAGAAAGTGTCATTGGCAAATAACAGTTGAGTTACAGGAGGACCTCTTCTACAAAGCCAAATTTCTTGGATACATTTACTAGTAATTGCACGCCAAAAAAATGCGGAGAAAGCATTTTTTATAAATAAGAAAAGGTAAGGGGATAATGGATCCCCTTGCTTAAGTCCTCGAGAAGGAGTGAAGAAAAGTGTAGATCCCCCATTAATCAAAATGGAATAAGAAACTATTGTGACGCATTGCATAATTAATTAGATGAAGTATGGATTGAAACCCATTTGCGATAAGATAGCCTAGAGAAAAGTCCAATTGACTCGATAGCCTGGAGAAAAGTCCAATTAACTCGATCATAGGCTTTAGATATATCTAGCTTAATGCCCATCTTAGCATTTTGCCTAGCAGATGGTCTCTTGATGACATTCAAAAATTCATGCACAATGAGAATATTCTCATGTATGGATCTACCTTGTATAAAGGCAGATTGACTCTCATCTACTAGGTTAGGTAGGAAAGGTTTAATCCAATTTACCAAGATTTTGGAAAAATTTTTGTATTACACAAGCTGATGGGTCGGAAATGATCCAGAGTCTCAGGATGTTTGACTTTAGGAATCAACACAATGTGGGTCTGATAAAGGTTGTTTTCAGAGGAATCCGGTTGTAAAAAACTGATTAACAATGAGATTAGTCTTGATGCTATCCCAATATTTTTAATAAAAGAGAGCAGGAAAGCCATCAGGCCCTTGAGCCTTCAACCTTCCAAGTTCAAAAACAACTATTTTAAGCTCCTCCATTGTGAGGGGCATTATAAAACACTCGTTTTGGGTAGATGTGACAAAAGGCTGGATACAATGAATGACATCATGCTCTCCTTGAAGAGTTTCAGTTGTAAATAGTGATTGAAAATGAGAAGAAATAAATACCTCTAAGTCGTCTTGGAAGTGATCCACTGATTGTTGGATTTGAGTGCCAATATATGATTTCTTTTTCGTCTATTCACAGTGGCGGCATGAAAGAATTTCATATTTTTATCTCCTTCTCGGAGCCATTGAATTCGAGAACGTTGTTGTCAGTACTTTTCTTCTTTACTCCAGAGAAGGTATAATTGAGTGATCAAGTTTTGCTCTTCCTACTAGGATCGACATAGTAGCTAAAGGAATAACCAAAGACTTTCCGATGATGCTCCAAAGCTTCCCTTCCTTGTTTGGTTTCAGACAAAAACACCATAATGGGGCAATAAGCTTGTACTAAGCTCCTCAAATATCGAATTGTCAGGGATTGTCAGGGCTCGCCCCATACCCTGACAATTCCAAGCCATACAACTCATGGCTGCTGGGTGGCTTTAGGCAAGCCACCAGCGCCATGATTTTCAGCATCAGAAGCATGATATTCCTTCTACATCCACCAAGGTTTTCGCCTAAGATTCATTTTGACTAATTTCCAGTCTGATCGAACTTTCCACTGGAACCTCCTCAAGCCTTAAAGCTTTTGAGGTTCTCGCAAGTCATTTCAGTCTCCTCTTTTTGAATATGCCCACTATCGTCGAGTCTTTCTTTTCACCTGCCTCGGGATCCTCGGAATCACTATGCAATGCTCCAATATGAACTTCATCTCTTATGGCCCAATCAAGTAATGCTGAGATTCCAGCTATTTGTTCATATGGTATATTGATCCTTTTAAATTGTTGGGTCTAATTTACATTTAAGCCCAATGCTCTAGATGTTGGTGTATCCATGTCCATCGGTAAAATGGGCCCTTCCACATCCAAGAAAGGCCCATCAACCCTTGTTGAGCCCGATGATCCTTCTAGGCCAGGATTAGCAGCCTTATCAGCAACAGTTGACGTGTCGCCTTTGTCGTGTCAGTCATGTCACCTACTTGTTCGGTAGCTGACAATTGAACAGGTTGGAGAATCATCATTGGATTTAGCCGCTAAAGTTATCTTCTTCCAGTGTCAGTTGATTGACCTGAGTTTCCTTTACTGTTACTTTTTGCAAGGAATTTGATAACCGACCTTCCCGGTGGGCAAGACGAGTTAACTCATGAGTTTGCAGTTCGCTCAACTCAGGATGAACATTCACATGCTGATTTTCCTGATGGTCCTCAATCCATATATCTTCATGATCCCATATGCATAACCGAGAAGGCTTGTTTCACCAAAGATAAACTGAACTTCTAAGCCAGGGACCATATCGTAAATTACCCGAAGCCAAAACATCTCCATACTATTGTTCGTCCTCAAATGGACAGATTCTGAGAACATGTCCTACGCGACTACAGAGGAAACAATATTCGGGCAATTTCTCGTACTGAAATGCTACCCAATCTTTGGCATGCAAATTTCCTATGACATAAGGTGATTCCTTACTCCAATCATCAAAGAAACCAAGAGGTTGTGGTTTCTGGATATCAACCTCATCTTTTATCTTCAACATGTGATGTAGTATCGGTACTGCCCCCTCCTCCATTGACATAAATCCGTCAAAGAGTTTGGCAATGGTAATTGCATTATTAAAATTAATCTGATCTGGAGGAAGATTGTGTACTTTAACCCAAAAAGGTGATTTATGAGATTCAACCCTGTCCAACGGTTTATCAACTGGTCATTCTTCTAGCAATAAAAGACAATTAGAAATAAGCCAAGGCATACCTTCCAAAACTCTTAATTTACCAGCTTTGTTGTCAAAGGTGACAATAAATATTTGCTTATGCCCCTAGATGTCAACCTCAAAACTCAATTTCCATACTTTTTGAACTAAGGAATTAAATGCCTTAGTGGCCAGATTGTGATGAGGCAGCAATTTGCCCACTAAAACTTTGTCTGGATGAAATTCTGCCATAGTAGGATTGATTTCAAGTTTCAAAATCTGCTCCGAACAGTGTAATTGTTCCGTTTTATGGATTAACTCTTGGATGTCCTGCTCCTGCATTATCTTCACTTTACCGAGTTAAAGAAAAACCCACTCAAGAGTTGAGAAAGACTCAAATCTAGCTTCTAGTCACTCAATTGATTTATATCATAATTAGTTGATAATTCCTGATTTGTGCAACTATAACTTAATATATTTTTTTATTTTTATTGATATTTTCAATTAAATAATGTTGACCCTAGGCACCAAGAAAGAAGAGTTGAATTGGTCTTTACAAAAAATCAAAGTGAGGGATAAAAAAAATAGTAAAAAAGAGACACAACTATTTATAGTGGTTCGGTATTAATCAACCCTACGTCAACTCTCTAATTCTCTGCAATTTGGTGTTTCACTCACTTAAAATGATGTTTCTAAGTTCATACCTAATTTTTACACTTTGTGTTTTCAAGGCTCGCACAACAACATCTCTTACAAATATTTTCTAAGGCTAACACTAAAACCTCTCTTAAGTGTTTTTACAGGTTTACACTAAAACCTTTTTCAAGTGTTTTTACAAGCTCACACTGAAATCTATTACAATTGGTGTTTAATGCTCACACCAAATAATCACTTAAAGCATAAAGAAGAATTAAAAGAATGCGTAACAAATTTGCAATAGTTTTGTTACAAGTTAATGAATTCTTCTGTATTTACATTTGTTTGGTGGAGTATTTATAGCTCATACCCACCAAAGAGACGTTACACTATGAAGCTCATTAAATATTGAAGACATATTAGGCAGATTCTGCATTAATTACATGGCAGGCGACAGTCGCGATCGCTACTGAAGATTCGCAAATGTAGTATGCGATAATAAGAAGGCTCCATTGAAGTCTAAACCATGTCTAATCAATGGTGGCATTTGAGACACAATCAATGTGTCTAAGGCTTTTTTTTCCTTTGTGAAGCTTAGAGATTGAGTTTCTAAGTTCAATGACTTATTCTTTTAAGGAGTCATTCTCTTTTCTCAATGAAGCCAATGATGAAGATGATTTAGAAAAATTTTCCACAGAGTTTTTGAGCTCATCATTTGATGCTCTCAATTAGCTTACAAGATCATTGAAAGATTTATAATCATCCTCTAATTTTAGACATTTTTTCTTGTAAGACTTCATTTGTGACTTGTATTTGTCACATCTCATAGTAAGAGCCTCTAGAAGTTCTTCATCTATCCCACCAAAATCATCAAAATATGAATGAGAGTGAGATAAAGTACTTACCTCATTTGAAGAGCCTTCTTGTGCCATAAAGCAAATGTTGGCAACTTCTCCTTCTTTTTCATCTTCACTTGAGCTATCATCCCAAGTGGCTGAGAAACTCTTCTTCTTCTCCTTGTCCCATCTCTTCTTCTTCTTTATGTTGGGATAATCGTATTTGATGTGGCCTTGCTTGTCATACTCATAACAAATGACTTTATTAGATCTCTCTTTAGGATTAGGAGTTGTCTTCTTGAAGCTTCTTCTTTTTTTTCTTCTTCTAATTCACTCCTTAGTCCTTTTTTAGAGCATTGCTAACTCTTCTTCTTCTTTGTCACTGTCTTTATCACTAGAGTTTGTTTCTACCTCCTTCTCTTTGGTTGAGGATTTGAGTGTTAAGGTTTTTATTTCTTTTTCTGATTTTTCTCCTTGGCCCCTTAATTTTTTCATTTACTTATCCTTTTGTAAAGCCAACTCATGAGTTAAGAGTTTACCTATCAACACATTCGTAGGAACCTTTCCAATCT
>CATIWR010215046.1:0-18381 GCA_949677035.1 Omphalea diandra
AACAATTTGCCATACAACTATACAAACACTACATATATGTTCCAATGTCCCTAAATGCAATGGTACTTCTAAATGATTATTTATCTAATGCATATGCTCATGTGATAATGCTAATGAATGTGACTAGGGATGTTACATATATACTTATCCAAATGACTTGATTCTTTATTTTCAAACAAACTAGACACAGTGTGATACAACATATTCAAATTTCATGTCAATATAAGATATATAGAAAATGTGGTGAATTTTTTAATTTTTCCCTGTTTCAATGTCATCTCAGTTTGAGTAGGTCTAACAATTTTAGGTATATCTCAAATTTTACAAATGCAATTCCAAAAATGATCTACCATAAGTTAAAAAAACATACGAAGGAACATTTTTATGTTTTGTTCATTGTCTAATTCAGTCTATAAAGTCCCCAAAATAAATGACCAATCTCAGGGTGAGCAGGTTTTCAATATATTGACAATCAGTCATAATGAAGGGGCAATAACTCATCAACCATGTTAAATTTGGCAAACACATCCATGTAAATCATACATTAAAAAAAAATTATAGTTTAATACATTACTAAATTCCAATTCTATGGCCATCAAATTATTAGAAAATAGAATTGTAAGACTGATAAGGTTTCATTAGGTTCAGGGTAAGTCACAATCAATGAGTCGTATCTCTTTACACACAATAAATCAAGGAAAAAAGCTTTACATGTATTTAGATGGGATATAACCCTAAAAATTTTATGTTTTTGCACTTTGTCTAAATCATTATATAAGGTCATCAAAATATTTGAAAACAGAAAGAGTGAGGTGATTTCGGTTGGTTGTGAACCAGCCCTAATGAAGGAGCCATTTCTCCTCACCCACACCAAATCAAGCAAAAAAATTTTACAAGAATTTAGATGGGGCATAAAGCTATAACATTGATATTTTAAATTTCCTCTGATTATTCATATAGGGTTATGAAATCGTGGGTACAAAATTATGGTCTAATAACAAAACCAACACAATAAGCTCTTGTTTCTCTTGAATTTCAACTTCCATACATAAGCTCTACCTTAAAAACTCCATAATTCTTACTAGCTATTCATGATTAACATGTCAAGAGGGAGTAATTTCATGTGGGAAGAAGATAAATTAACTTGCCTATTTTCCAAGAATTAGAAAAGCTTAGGATTCCTTTCCTAGGTAGCTCACTCTTCTCCCTCTCTTTGTTATTCTTATTCTTTTTCTTCTTCTTTTTCTTTTCCTTCTTTCTTTCTTAGCTATCTCTTTCTTTTGTTGCCCCTCATGTTTAACCTCTCTATTCTAATCCTAAACGATGAAAAATTCCACTTGTAAAGAAATTGTAACAAGATAAAATCATGGTGTCTTAACTAATTCCCATATGCTTCATATACTTTTAAATAATCTCTAAGATACCATTATTTATGATGTTATATCATGCACACAACATATGATAATTTGTCACGCAACTATACAAACATTACATATATGTTCAAGTGTCCCAAATGCAATGGTACAAGTGTCATCGTCGTGCTTATCCAATTTACATATCGAAATTATCATTTATCCAATGCTTACGTTATTGTGGGATTGCAAATCATTTATGAAATGAATAGGTTCATATGAGAATGTCAATGAATGTGGATAGGGATGTTGCAAAACATGATTATTAAGCTCAAGTTATTATCACAAGGGAAGTTAACCTAATAAAGTCCAAATAATAACTAAAAAATATCTTCATCAATTTTTTTACCTTAAAACCTCAAACCAAAACTAACCATAAGATTTGCTAAATTGACTTTAAGCTTAAGTAAAATTACTTGAGGACATCAAATCAAAATATTATCAAATGTAGGCATAATTATAATCACGAGTGAATAAGGGAAGGCAAAAGAATTCAAAAGAAATCCCCCAAACTAAAACATCATTATTCTTAATGATCTAAAAACACAAAGTAAATAGTAAAGGAAGGGGACTTCCCTTTCAAAGAGATATAGAAGAAGGGTGCAAAATTTTCCATAATTGTGTAAAACATAAGAAAATACAAAATAATCATCCATTATAAACTAAAAAAAATAAGCGAATGCCTTTCATAGCCACAACATAAAAGATCAAATGGTCAAACACAAACTCAAGTACCTCCATGGCAATTATATTAACACAAAATTAGAACACAAAGCTCTTCACATGAAGAGAGATTAAATGTGAAATGCAAACCAAACATAACCAAACCCAAAGTTTTAAAGGCATATGTATTACAAATAAAAGAAATAAAAATAACAAGTACAAAACATATGGGGGATGATCAATCCATCGATGATGGGGTGGATGGAAACTGTCATGCCCAAAGTATGCATCTAAATGCCCACTGATGTCTCTTATCCTAGTGTCCAACGTCACAAGCTGATTACATAACTCTTCTTCAAAGACAGATTGATGATGATCTATTAGCTTAATGATGATCCATGTACTCTAACCTCAATTCCATATGTGTCAAAATCTCCTATAATTGACCCATAGGGGGTAGAGAATGGCGCACGAGTAGAGGCCCCTCCCATATGCACATCTTATGGTGCAATACCTTCTTTATCACTCCCTTCCACTTAAGCATCTCATATAAGCACATACTAGCAACTTATTTCTTAATAATACTAATGCAAAGCATATTCTCATAAGATAAATAATAATCACCCTGCTTTGGCAAAATGAATCATAGAGGCAGGGTCATAACTCTATGTAACATGCAAAAACGGTCGCAAACCCACTAATAAAAATGCCTATAGTATCTCTCTTATAAACCATCCCCATATGTTGAATAATCCATTAATCGGTGTTAATTGAATGATAAAATTGCTTACAACACAAAATAACTGTTAAATTGGATTAACTACCCCAGTGCTCTCATCTCTACCCATTATTGATGATGAAAGTAAATAATGCATGTACCTAAACAATGGCTCTGTAATTTTTGAAAACTTACTCATCCCTGCTTCATAATGGGATGTACCATCCAAAGAAATAGATGTTACTTGATTATCAAATAGATCATGAAAATCAATAAGCACATTATTGTTGAGTTGAATAGCCTTTGTAACTTCACTTAAAGAAATGGTATATGGCTTATTAAGTAATTGGAATGAAATAGTGCTAAAAGGATAATGCCCTATTCCCACACTCTCTTAGATTCAACATGCAAATTTGCAAGGAATTCTAAAGTCAATTCTCTATAAGAAAAGGTGTGAAGTTTAACAAATTGCTCCCATTTAGTACAAAAGGTGCATAGTCATATACTTTGAAGACATAGCTATGCATAGGAATGTACGGTTGTGCAGTGATGTAATGCAATCTAATTTACTACTACCCAAATGGCTTCTTTTGTTGCATGGCCATGTGATAAGTTTGTATGTACTTCCAAGGGACTTTTTTGCGAATATTGATCATCCTAATAGCCATCAATCATAACCCCCATGACCATATATTCATTTTAACAACTTTTGACATAAAAATTAACACAAAAGTACAAAAAAATACTAATTTTAAACTAAACACAAAGAACTTCAACATGATAGTGTAAGGATCAATATGAAAAGCAAACAAATTATGAAAGAAAACTTCCTCAAATTGATTTGAAGTTCTAATATCAACTTCCTTGAGCTTAATCACATCAATATAAAAGAGATATTTTTTTAAAAAATGGACTAGAAAATGAAACATATAAAGAAAGAAAAAGATAGAATGTGGAGGATTGCCCTAGGAACATGCTAGTTTAAGGTCTTTAGCTTGACCCCTGTGCTTAGCTTCTTATAGTGAGCCATGTGGGAGAGAAAGAGTCTCCCCTTTTTATGTAGTATTTCTTTTATAGTATGGCTTAAATCGGTGGCCATTGGCCTTGAATATCTCACCTTTATAATTTATAATTTCAATGACACCATGAGGATAGACTTTAATTATGACATATGGTCCTAACTATCTATACTTAACTTTGTCCAAGAATAACCATAACCCTAACTTAAAAAGTAGCACTTTTTGCCCTTCCTTGAAATCATTATTTAACAAATAACTATTGTATCATAATTTGGTCTTCTCCTTGTAGATTGAATTACTCTTACAGTTTATAGATTAAAGGATTCAAGTTTATTGAGTTAAAGTTCCTTTTTTCAGTGGCAAGATATGAGTCAAAGTTTAAGAATTTTAATTCCCAATAAGCTTTATGTTCCAATTCGACAAGTAAGTGACAAGCTTTTCCTAAACACCAAATGATATAGAGTGGTACCAATCAGCATCTTATAAGTGATTCTATATTCCTAAAACATATCAATGAGCCTTAAAGAGTAATCTTTCATTGAATAGTTGATGGTCTTCTCTAGAATTTGCTTGTTTGCCTTATAAGATACCTCTACTTGACCATTTGTTTGAAGATGATAGGGTATTGCTATCTTGTGGTTTACCTCGTACTTATTTAGTAATGACTTGAATTACTAGTTACAATAGTGTGACACTTCATGGCCAATGATTAGATATGGAACTTTAATGGTTATGAAGATATTTTCCTTTAGGAAACAAATCACCAACTTAGCATCATTAGTTAGGGTAGTTATGGCGTCAACCCACTTTGAGATGAAATCAACCACAAATAGAATGTATTGACTCCCAATGGATTTTGGAAAGGGTCCTATCAAGTCAATCCCCATAAACATTAAAGAGTTCTACTTGAATGATGGAGTTCAACGACATCTCATTCATCATAGAGATATTACTATTCTTTCGCACCTATCACAAGACTTGGATGAGGTATTGAAAGGACAAAAGTGTCCTCCATATTCTTGTGTATGACACTAAAGTAGAATATCTCTTATCTCCTCTTATGTTACACATCTCTTTATAATTCCATCAACACACTTTGTAGATAAATAGGGTTCTTCCCAAAACAAAATTTAACATCATACAAAAACTTTTTCTTTTCAATGTTAAGAAAATCATTAGGAATAATGTCACATATCAAATAATAACAAAATCAGCATACCAAGGAGTTTGGAGATCTTTTAGAAGGAAGAATTGCTCATCTAGAAAGGTATCATTAATAGGAATACTTACTTCTTCCTCTTTTATGTGCTATAAGTGAGAGAGATGGTAGCAACCCAAGTTTTATAACACCTTTTTGTCCTAAATTTCTAATTTGAACTCCTAAAGGAATGTAATCCATCTTATAAGCCTTGGTTTTGCAACCTTATTGGCTAGCAAGTAATAAATAGTTATATGGTCAGCATAAATAATTACTTTAAAGCTAAGTAAATCGAATCAAAATTTAACAAAATCTAACACTACAGCCAAGAGTTTTTTTTTTTTGGTCATGGCATAGTGGATTTAGGCATCATTGAGCATATAGTTAGTACAGTATACTATATAGAGGTTCTTGTCCTTCCATTGTCCTAAAACAACTTTGATGACATAGTCACTTACATTACACATCAACTCAAATGGCAAGGAATAATATGGCTTTATCATAATAGGTGCGAAAGTGAGTTCTTTTTTCAACCTATGAAAAGCATCCACAGAATCATTAGTGAAGTTAAAAAAACATCTTTGCTTAAAGACATAAAAGGGTTTAGTAATTTTTGAAAAATATTTGATGAAACACCTATAAAATCCTACATGTCTTAGAAAAATTCTTATGCCCTTCACATATGTTGGAGGAGGTATTTTTTTCTATGATCTTTATCCTTTCTTAGCCCACTTCAATACCCTTAGATAAGATCTAATGTCTAAGCACAACACCATCATGTACTATGAAATGGCACTTTTCTGAATTAAGCATGAGATTGGTGTCCTTACATCTTTGCAATACCCTACCAAGGTTAGCCAAAAAATTATAAAAATAATCACCAAACTCAAAAAAGTTATCCATTAATATCTTAACCATTTTCTCTACCATTTTGAAAATATAGCCCTCATGCATCTTTTGAAAATGGTTAGTGCATTATATAGCCCAAAAGGGAAATGTTGATAAATAAAAGTACCATACGGGCATGTGAATGTCATCTTCTCTTGATTCTTTAGTTCTATTTGAACTTAGTAATAGTTGGAGTACACATCTAGGAAGTAATAGTATATGTAACCTGCAAGTCTTTCCAACATTTAGTATATAAAATGTAAAGAAAAGTGATCTTTATGGTTACCGCATTTAACTTATTATAGTTAGTGCATGCTCTCTACCTCATTATGGTTCTAGTGGGAATAAGCTTATTGTTTTCATTAGTTATAACTATCATCCCCCCTTCTTAGGAACTATTAGAACTATAGTAAACCATAGGCTATCAGAAAGAGGGTAGATGATTTCTACATCTAGCAAATTCACTACCTCCTTCCTAACTTCCTCTTTCATATTCGTGTTATGCCTTCTTTGCTATTTTATGGTGGGTTTATGATTTTCCTCTATCAAAATGTTTTGTACGCAATGTGTAGGACTAATTCCTCTAATATCCATTATAGTCCATCCCAAGGCTTTAATAATATTCATTAATACTTTTAATAATCTTTCTTCTTGTGTTTGTGTGAGCTCATTGAACATGATAACCAGAAGTGTTTTATCCTTCCCCAATAATGCATACCTAAGATAACAGAGTAAAGGCTTAAAATCAAATTGAAGAGGTTTGAAAATGGAAGGTAGGGTTATCCTAAGGTATTTCTCATAATCCAAAAACTCAATAAGAGAAGAAGAAGAAGAAAGGTAATCACATTCCTCAAGAGTTTGAGTATGTACCTATATAACATCTCTTAGCTCCTCATTTTCTAACTTTACCATGGTTACCTTTTCAAGTTTCAAAGTTTCTTTCATTTCTTGAAAAACTTCCTCGGTGCACTCATCAATGATGTCAATCCATAAGCATCATTCATCCCCCATTGGCTTTTTAATTGTCGTGCACACATAGAAAACTATTTCTTCATCCTTTACATGTAAGGTAAGTGTTCTTTTTATAACATCGACTAAAGCACCACCAATTACAAGGAAAGGTTGCCCGTAAAGTAACGAAATTTCTTATCCGCTATTGGATTAGGTTGGTCAAAACCAATTCAAAACTTTCTTTTGATCATGACAATAAAGATTGACATGTTATAACATCAATTCTAAGCATTGATTTTATAGATTTTTAAATGGGTTTGCATTGGAATTGGAATGGGAATCTAAGTATCAAAATTATGAAAGACATCCTATTTTGCAGTTAAGAAGTTGGAATTTGCAACTATTATCTTACAAGAAGAATGGATGATGTTGGGAAAGACGATTTTGGAGAGAAAATCACAACTGCGATTTTGCCAAGAAAGTGATGAATTGGAAATAAAAGATTTCATGTTGGAAGTCACATCCAACTTGATGATCATGACTTTTACATTTGCTGAAGGGAATCAATTCCTTAACCGAACTTTGCTAATCATCTCAAAGAGCCATTTTTAAATCAAAATTCATGAGAGCAAAACATTAATCAAGATGGCAATTTGGCAAAACACCATCTCATTATCAAACAGAAGAATTCATGGTGACCATCACGTCTAAAAGAAAATTAAATCACTATCATGACTTTTGGTATAGCTTGAAGAACGTAATGGCTATTTATCTTGAAAGACAAGTAGTGGTGTGCCACATTGACTAGTCGTTAGATACGATGGGATTATTAATCGTAAATTCAACAATATTAGTATAAGAAGAGAAATCGCAACCATGAATATCTAGTCACAACCGTGAACTCAGTCTTACAGACATTTAATATAAGATTTGCTTAGTACAACTTAAAGATTTAAATATAATTTTGTATGCAATGTATATTTGGAGATTGTTGCCTATAAATACTCCATCAAATTGACTTGAGTGTAAGTGAGGAATATTCAACATAGCAAAACTATTGCAATTTTGCTTTTAGACCTTTGTACATTCAATTCTTATATGTGATTTGTTATTGTTTGGTGTAAGCATTAAACACCAGTGGTTGTGCGTTTGAGAGTTAGCCTAGTTGTGAAAATTTTGTATATGTTAGGTGTAAGCTTTTGGAAAAACACTTATGAGGTTGTGTGTGAGCCTTGAAACACAAATTGCAAGGTTGTGTATGAGCTGTAAACACATAGTGTAAAAGTTAGGTGTGAGCTTGGGAAACACCATTTTGCGATAATGAAATCATAATTTAAAGAATTGAGGAGTGAATATAGGGTTTGTTTATAACCAAACCACTATAAAATATTATGTCTTCTACTATTCTCCTACTTTTTATTTTTTTTTTCTCAACAAACCTTCCCTCCAATTTGTTTCAAAAATTTTCCACCCATTTATCCCCCTTTCTTAGTACTCAAGTGAAAAGGAAGAATGGGTGGAAGCACACAGAAGATCAAATAGGAAGAATAAAAAGACAATGGTCATTCTTTTTGGCTTCTTATCAATAGAGGAGATTGGAAGAGTGTAACACTACCTTATTACCCATGGAATTTGGAAGGCACTAGAAAATTATCATGAAGGCACTACTTGAAATCAAGTAGGTTAGAAATATATTTGATGAAATGGGAGCTATTCATGATAAAGGATAACAAAAGCATCACCAATATGACCACAAACCCCTATACTTCGTCACAAACATGAAGAAATTTGATCGAATTCTCACTAATCATGAGTTATACAAACATGAAGAAATTTGATTGAATTCTCCCCAATCATGAGGTAGAAACCAAAATTCTCAAATATTTACCTCTTAAAAATTTTAATGATAGAGTGTGCAACATTCAAGAATCTAATCCAATTATTAGAAAGGTGTAAATAGATGTTCTCATAGGCAAGCTACTCATTCATGAGTTCGCCTTAAAGAGGATAAGGAAATGAAGAAGATAAGAGGGTAAGGAATAAAAATGATACAATAAAAAAGAGGACTCTAGCTCTTAAATCCTAAATTAAGGATAATTAGGTAAAAGTTGCCACTAGTGATGATGATAATAGTGAAAAGGAGTAAAAAGAGTTGGCCATGCTTTCTAGAAAGACTAAGGAGCTCATAAAAAGAATGATGGATAGGAGGAACTTCAAGAAGGCATTTTTTAATCTAAGGAAAAGAAAAATGAAGTGACCTATTAAAAATATGGAAAGGTGGGTCATATCAAGTATGATTGTATAAAGCTTACGAAGAAAATGAAAAGGGATAAGAAGATGGAGAAGAGCTTTAAAGCCATATAGGATGATAACTATAGTGAGGAAGAGGAATACGAAGAAGTGGCCAATTTATGCTTTATGGCATAAGAGGACTCCTTCAATGAGGTAAGTACTTCTCCTCAATCTTGTGATCATTATAATACATATGATGATGCAGATGATGAGCTTATTGAAGCTATTACTTTCAGATGTGATAAGTATAAATCATAAATGAAAACTGATAAGAAAAAATGCTCAAAAAAAATAGAGGTTCAATTTAAATCTTTAAATGAGATTGTAAATGAGTTTAGGAGTTTACTAAATAACTTAAAAAAATGTAGAGAATCTCCATAAGTCTTTATCCCCTCTCAACTCCTTGAGATAAGAAAATGATTCCTTAAGGGGTGAAGTAATTGAACTTAGAAATTCCATCTTTAGGTTCCACAAAGGGAAGAAAGCTTTGGATACACGTATTGAACGTAAAAGACCTCCCCTAGTAAGACATGGTCTAGGCTTTAATGGAGACTTTTCATATATACTATCTCTCTCAATACTTTCATTAGAGCATCAACACCTCAACTTTAAGTATTAAGGTAATTAGCCAAAAAGTGCTCCTAGTACTAAGCCACCTATGCTTAAGGGCATGGAATAGGCTCCTGAAGGCTCAAAAGCTAAGCCTAAAAGAGCCAACCATGCATACATGTACACTAGGAAGCATGCTCACCTAAACACACAAAAAATTCTCTTATACTCCTAATCACTCATGTACTTGCGTACACTCTCATCACCATAGTATGAAAAGGTCCCTTACTCATACTAAAGTTGTGTATAGGAGAAAGACTCACAAGTCTAAGCTCTAATGTCATTATTGTATGAACTTTAGTCATATAAACATATTTTGCTACATTAGGAAGGCTCACCTCAAATTAGAGGACCCTTTTAAACCTAACCCCCATGGACCCAAGTATGCTTAGGTACCTAAACAATGGCAATCTATTTTATTTTGTAGAAATGTTTATAACCCATCAATGAGGACATAGATTGGCATATGGATAGTGGGTGCTCAAAGCACATGATAAGAAATAAAAAGCTATTCATAGACATAAAAGAAAAAAATGTTAGCAATGTAACATTTGGGAACAATGCTAAGGGATCAATAATTGGCATTGGTATAATTGGTAAGAAAGGTTGCTCCCTCATTGATAATGTTCTTTTAGTTAAAGGATTGTAACATAATTTGCTAATTCTAAGTCAATTATGTGACAAATGTAATAAAGTCACCTTCGACCCTAGGCGATGTTGGGTTACAACCTTGGTGAATGAGAAGATAGTCTTTAAGGGTGAAAGGAGAGGCAATATTTACTTATTTGACTTAGACAATTTGGCTGAACAATCAATTTGGTTAAACAATCCATTAAGTGTCTTATCTCTATTAGTAATGAAGCTTGGCTTTGGCATAGAAGACTTGGTCATGCTAGCATAGAGCTTTTGCAAAGTCTATCTAAAGGAAAGCTAGTAGGGGGTCATCCTAAGCTTAAGTTTGCAAGGGACATGACGTGTGGACCTTGCCAAATAGGGAAGTAACACTAAACTTCTTTCAAACCAAAAAATGTTGTAAGTGCTTTTATATCTCTTTAACTTATTCATATACACTAATTAGATCCCATAGGAATGTTAGTCTAGGTGGAAAGTATTATGCATTTGTCCTAGTTAAAGATTACTCTAGGTTTACTTGGGTATCCTTTCTTGCTCATAAGAATCACATTTTTTATGCTTTCAAAAGTTCTACAAAAAGAGTTCAAAATGAAAGATGTTACTTTATTTCTTCTATTATAAGTGACCATAGAAAGGAATTTCAAAATGAATATTTTGAAACTTATTGCTTAAAGAATGGGATTACTCAAAATTTTTTTACTCCTAAAACACCATAATAAAATGGTGTTGTAGAGAAAAAAAAAGGATATTTTTAGAGATGGATAGAAGTATGCTCAATGAGTATTCTTTGCCTAATTACTTTTAGGGCGATGCCGTCAATGCTTCTTATTATATTACAAGTTGTTTAAAAGACCCATTCTAAACAAAACTTCTTACGAGTTATAGAATGATAGAAAACCTAAGCTTTCATATCTTAAAGTTTTTTAGTGTAAATGCCACATTCATAATACTAAGGATAACCTTGGAAAATTTGATTCAAAAATAAATAAAGGCATTTTTATGGGCTATTCCACTCTAGCAAAGCCTATATGGTATTTAACAAAAGTTTTATGGTTGTTGAATAGTGAATGAATATTGTGTTTGATGAATATAGTAAACTTTACCTTGGGAAAGGTTTTCATATTAATAATCTTGAAGATGACTTGGAGAAATTTGAACTTGATTTAATTCTAAAAGAAATGGTGATTGATCTTGAGGATAACAAGTGAACATAATAAGTTGAAAAGAAATGGTGACTCATCTTGAGGATAACAAGTCCACACAATAAGTTTAGGAATCTCAACTACAATAAGTAGAAAACCAAACACAAGAACATCACAAGGATTGGAGATTCTCCAAGCATCACCCAAGGGGCTTATCGTTAGTGAGACATCTAATAGAGTAAGTACTAGATCTCAGCTACATGCTTTAGATAATAATATTGCATTTGTTTCTCAATTTGAGCCAAAATCTATTAATGAGGCTCTTGATGATGAGAGTTATGTGATTGCTATGCAAGAGGAACTCATCTAATTTGAGATAAACAAAGTTTGGGAACTTGTTCCTATGCCTAAGGAACAACTAATTGTGTGATGCATGTGTGTTTAGGAAATAGTTAGATGACCAAGATTTTATTACAAGAAACAATGCTAGATTGGTTGCAAAGGGTGACAACTAAGAAGAAGGCATTGCTTATGCTGAAACCTTTGCCCCATAGCAAGATTAGAGACCATTAGGATTCTTTTAGTATTTTCATGTCACATGAATTTCAAACTTTTTCAAATGGATGTGAAAAGTGCATTTTTGAGTGGTCTCGTTGGGAGGAAGTTTATGTAGAACAATTTCATAGTTTTGAATCTCATGGTTTTCTAAATAATGTTTTCAAATTAATTAAAGCCTTGTATGGTTTAGAACAAGCTATAAGAGCTTGGTATGGAAAGCTTAGTTCTATTTTGATTTGTTGACCAGTCAAACATGTCGAAACATAGGCTATTACATCTTTCTTCATTTTAGGCCACAAAAAATTAGATCATAAGGTATTATACATTTTTGTCATTCCTGGATGCATGACATATGAAGCATTATGTACTTCTTCTATGATTTCTCTTCACAAGTTATCAGCATTAGGCACACAAATACAAGATCCCAACATCAAGGCATCATTTCAAATATCAAAATAAGCATGTCTCCCATATTTTACCATTCCAATCATTCTCTGTAACTTTGGATGCTCGCCTTATGCTTATTTAATACGATCATGCAACATTGGCCTTACTTGAAAAGTAGCAATCAATAACCCATTTTTTTACAATCAATAACCCTTTTTTTTTATATATATTTAGTTCCATATTACTAAATATGATAGTGGAAATGCATGTAAGTAATCTACACTACTTCTTGATGTCTTGCTTAAAGCATCAACAACCACATTTGCCTTGCCTAGGTGATACTTAATGGTGCAATCATAATCTTTTAGTAGTTCAAACCACTATTTCTACCTCATGTTTAACTCTTTTTGGCTCACCAAATACTTCAAGCTCTTGTGATATGTAAATATCAAAAATATTACTCCATACAAGCAATGTCTCCATAATTTCAAAGCAAACACAATGACAAGAAGTTTAGGGTCATGTATTGGGTAAGATAATTCATAACGCTTTAGTTGTCTATATGCATATGCAATTACCTTACCATGATGCAGTAAAACACATCTTAAACCTTAACAAGAGATATTATTATTAAATATAAATCCTCCATTATTTGTAGGAATGGCTAACACTAAAGAAGATGCCAATCTATCTTTTAATTCATCAAAATTCTTTTGACATGCTTTAGACCACTTCAATGTTGTATTTTTATGAAATAACCTAGTCAAAGGAGTCATTATAAATGAAAATCCCTCAACAAATAGAGATAATACCTGGTTAGGCTTAAGAAACTTCATACTTCTATAACACTCTTTATGATTTTCCTTTTTACTATTTCTTTGATTTGTTTGGAACCACCTCTATGCCCTTTCCAAAAACTACATGCCCTAATAATACTACATGGTTAATCCATAACTCACACTTGCTTAATTTAGCAAATAGTTATTTTTTCTCTAAAAATTTGCAACACAATTCTCAAATGTTGTTCATGCTCCTATTTACTCCTTGAATACACTAGTATGTCATCAATGAACACAATTACAAATTTATCTAAGGCTAGAACACTTTGTTCATAATAGCCATAAATGCAGTTGGTGTATTAGTTAAACCAAATGGCATAACCTGTAACTCATAATGTATATACCTAGATCGAAAAACAGTCTTTGGTACATTTGCGACTAAAATTTTGAGCTGATAATATCTTGATTTCAAGTAAATTCAGAAAACATCCATGCTCCTTGTAACTGGTAAACCATATCATCTGTCCTTGGTAAAGGACATTTGTTCTTCATAGTAACTCGATTCAGCTACTTATAATCAATACACAACTTCATTGTCCCAACTTTATTTTTAACAAATAACAATGGAGCACCCCAAGGCGACATACTTGGTCTAATGAATCCCTTTCCAAGAATTTCCTGCAATAGGGCCTTTAATTCTCTCAACTCAGTTAAAGACATCCTGTAAGGTGGTATAAATATCAGTGTTGTTTTTGGGACCAACTCAAGTGTGAGTTATATCTCCCTATTAGGTGGCAAAATACACAATTTAGAAATCATTTACCATATTCTAAAGTAATTCATTTGTGAACTTTGTGTCTACCATATGTGCCAAATAATCTTCATAACCACCTTTGATCATATGAAAGGCCCTGCTACCAGAAATTGGGCATGCAAGTACAATTTGCCTCTCCTCTTAAAACATAACCCCTGTATGATTTAGAGATTCCAAAAAAAGTTATTGAGTAAAATAATTCACTATTGCATGATATTTGGACAACTAGTCCATACCCGTTATCACATCAAATTCATGAAGTGGCAACAACACTAGTTCAATATTCAACTCAATGTCATTAATGTGAGTCACACATTTACGATATACCTTATCCATAATTATCACATCTCTCAAATGAGTACTAAAACATAGGTTAAAACTTAAAGGTTGATGCTTACTACATAACTATAATGCCATGTTTAATGAAACTAATAAATGTGCAAGGCCAATATCAATTAATACATCAACTTATAAACCATGGAGAAAAAGTTTACAAGTGATAACTTTTGGTGCAACAACAGCTTTTTACCTTGTCATGGCAAATATTTTGGCCTGTGTCAAGGGTCTAAAACTCTGACCTTCTGAACTACTCATGCCTTGGCAAATTGTGACTATTTTACCTTTACCTCTACCCCTACCAAATGATACTTCAACTCTACTTGCTTTTGAAAATTCAACTGTGGACTCTGATGTAGATGTGCCTCTGCTTCTGCCTTCCTCTAACATTCTACATATTTCAAGACAATCTCTAAGAATATGATCAAAATTCCCATATAAAGTAGCACCCACTAGTTAGTTTTCTACATTTACCCATAAGTTGCCTACCAAAATGTACACTAGAGGGTCACTATTACATAGCTTGGTCTTGAGCTCTGCTTGTATATGTTGAAACTCCTAATCTCCTACCTCTATAGCTAGAGTAAACACCCCTGGCACTGGACTGTGATGGCATATATTCTTTATGTTCATTTTTCTTTCTATAAAAATCTCTCATAAACTAAATAGGCCTTTTTTTTTACTCATTACTCGACCTTTTCTTTTTCTAATCTTTCGACCCTAATTGCAACAACTTTAAACTTGGTATAACTTTCAAGATCTACAGTTGTGATCTTACTTTTGATCATATCTCAGTCCATCTTCAAACTTTTGACATTTGTCTTTGTCAATGACCACCATGAAGAATGCATAATGAGATAATTGATTAAATTTTACCATATACTCGACTACAGTCTTAACCCCTTGATTTAGATTTAGAACTTCCCTTCTTTTTTAATCTTTATACACTTATGGCATGTAATTATTATTTAACTCATAAAGAAAATCAGCCTATGTAAGCACTGAAGGCTGGACATCACTCCTTGAAATGGTTTCCCACAAATATATGCATCCCTCTGTGATAGCGATACTACATAATCAAACTTTTCTTCTAATGTGCATTTCATCAAATTCAAAACACTTTGTATTCTTTTTTGCCATGTCTCTACCTCTGTTGGATATGTGGTACCACTGAAGTAAACTGCACCCCATTTTCTTAATTTGTCATATCTTTTTTCTTTTTGATTTTCTGGACCCTGCGTTATTTGTTCTCTAGTCATATGTTGTGGTTGCACATGAGAAATGCGTTGTGCGTGAGAATGTGTAGGAGATTTAACTCTGTAAATATTCCAATCTCTTAATGTTAGGTAGGATGCTTATATGGAATGCAAATTGGTTGACTCCCCTCTCCTTGGTGAGTCATGGGTACTACCATGACTACCCTTTGCTAATGCCTTATAGACATATAAGACTATGTCATATGATAATGCATAATAATGTAAAAGTCATGTAACGACCATTTTCATTTACAAAACTCATAACATTCATTTCCAAAATACATATGCATAAAGGTTTTATTCATCATACATATACAATCCAATGTATTAACTAATTTCAAGGCGAATGACTATAAACTGGTTCCTTTAACTAATTTCAAGGTGAGTGACTATAAATTGGTTCCTATTTAGATGTATGTACATGACACAAGGAGAGAGAGAGTGTGTGTTGGAATTCAGCCGACGACCTGTGGTCCATGTGACTTGATGCAAAACTCTAAGCACCAAAATCTCCAATCTTATGCTTCAGTATCTTAAAAAAACTTTGTGATTTGGTGAGTGGTGACTAAATGAATAAAAACAACAGTCATATTCTTATGGCACAACCAACATAATAATATCACCAGGATACATTACAAGTATAACAATTGACTATGCAAATGCGAGTATAATAGATTTATTTTTGTCATGACCTTACAAGGGAAACACTGCTCATGGGAATTCATGTGATTCAAGTACCATTTAATTTTATTGGCAAGCATATAACAAGTGAATCATTTGATCAATAACATGTGCCAATGGGACCTATTGGTTCATCTTCCATGTGATTAATAACATGTGCCAATGGGACCTATTAGTCCATCTTCCACGTGATTTGCAAGTGTTTGACAAGCCGGTCACAACATCCTTTTAGTTCCATGTGCAAGTGATCATTTACAAATGGTACACCAACTAATCATTAAGACCATATAATTCTTGCTTAACATGTATTCACATGTAATGTAATAATTCAATCATATATACATTTAATAGAACACAATCATACCATAAAATTATTACACATATACACATTAGAATCTAATTATAATTTTTACTCACCTGTTGATGTAACCAACATTTACTATAGGTTTGGTTCTCTCTCTAGAGCTTCCTCAAAGTGTTGAGATCCAAACATTTGATACATACATGGTTATAAGTATGCCAAAATGGTTATGAATGCTTGGTATGTAACTATGGCACGATCTATGCAAGTGGACCTAGTGTTTATGCATGCTTTTCCTTATATGGCAGTTGGAGCTTGCTACACTCTCATTGAAATAATTATAGATATGCTAATCCAAATGACTTTATTCTTTTTTTTCAAATAAACTAGACACATAATGATAAAACATATTAAAATTTCAGGCCAATATAAGACACACAGAAAATGGGATGAATTTTTTAATTTTTCTCTGTTTCAATGTCATCTCAGTCTAAGTAGGTCTTACATTCTTTAGTATAACTCAAATTGTACAAATCAAATTACAAAAATAATTTTCCAAAAGTTACACAACACATAAAGGAACATTGTTCATGTTTTAATCATTGTCTAATTCATGCTAAAAAATCACCAAAACAAATCAAAATTCTCAGGGTGAGCAGAATTTTAACATGGTGATAATCAGTCATAATTAAGGGGCAATATCTCAATAACCATGCCAAATTTGGAAAACATATTTCACAGGCATGTAGATCAGATATAGATATTCAACTTTCAAGTTTGGATGATCATCAAATTCTGAATCTATGGCCATCAAATTCTTGAAAAACATAATTAAAAGAAAGGTGGGGTTTCATCCGGCTATAGAGTCCATACCAATCAAGGATCTGATGCAAACAACCAAGGCTAAAGTAAAGGATCCACTTCAACTTCAAGGCTCAATCACAAGAGGAAGGCTAAAGAAATTTAAGGAGGCAATTGGAGCATTCATGCAATAAGGAGTTACACTTAGATTAACCCAAGAAGAGCAAAGGATGTGTGAAGCCCAATTAAAGGCTGATGGGAGCTTAAACTCTTCAAATGGAGCACTTAACTTAATACAATGGAGCCCAACTTGTGGAGAGCACCCAAGCACAACCCAATTCGTCCAAAGCATGTAAAAAGAAGCCTAAGGCATGTAAAAGGAAGCCCAAGTCCTGTAAGCAAGGAAATAAGGCCTAAAGTCAAAGATTCCTGCCAGATTTCCTTAGTTGGCAATATTTCCTAATGCCATTAAGATTTCCTCATTAGGCTGATTCCTTTTCTTTTTCTATTTAGGAAGAGTTGTTCTTTAGTTAGGAAAGTATCTAGTCTAATCTTGTTGACCAATCGTAATGTTTCTTTAGTTTTCCTATTCAGTTTAGGATTGCCTTTTCTTTATTACATTAGGAAATATTGAATTCTGTTAGGGAATGTAAACCAAATCCTAATTGGTTTTGGATTAAGCATTGTAAGGCTATATAGCCCTCACATTCTACCAAGAGGAATACAATCAATCAATATTATTTTTGTTAGCAATTTTTGCTTGTGAGATTAAATTCTCTTCTTAAGTTCTTAAGTGTACTTAGTGAGATTATTGAGTGAAGGCTTAATAATTTCACAAACTTGTTAATTCTGATCTTAAATTGGCTTAGTTGATTTAGGATTTGGGTTAACACAACTTTGAATCTTTATAACTTAGGTTGCTAGAAACAAGTTTTCTAGAGGT